>JAXIVD010003194.1:33508-38508 GCA_036785275.1 Cancer borealis
TATCAGGTGATCCGTGTTGGTGTTTTATTTCTTACACTGTCTTGCTTTGAAAAGATAATAATGGTGAAGGAGTGAAGGTTTAACATAGTCACCGATCCTCCTTCTCTCTCATCTTCCTCCCCCTCCCCCTCCCTCTCCCTCTCCCTCTCCCTCTCCCTCTTCCTCTCCCTCTTCCTCTCCCTCTCCCTCCTTCCTCCTTCCTTTCCCTGGTCAGGCCCAGCGTGCGTGGGCAACCCTCAGACTGGGGCGGCGGGGCTCAGTTTCCAGCTAGACGCGCAGGAGCGAGGAACGTCGTGTCGGTGTGCGCAGAGCCGCGGCCCCACGTGAACCTCATCCCGCCACGCAGCCTTACCGCCTCGACGGTTCAGCTAAGGATTGCTCGGCCATTACAGCCTCGCGAAGCTGAAGTTGGCCAGTGTGTGTGTGTGTGTGTGTTTGACTGTGTTGCTAAGACCTTCTGCCTTGACGGACTAGAACTCGTCAAAGGACAAAACAGTAACGCCCACCTGAACGCAGCTACGCCCATTGTGCTGTTGTCATCTTCACCTTGACGTACCATCAGTGGGTTCACTCCCATTGATAGGTGTACCTATTACCACCACACCCTTTGGACCCTCGCTGTGCTCTCTGGAGTGAGTGTACCTGTGACGGTGTTTACCTGTGTGCCTCGCCAGGAGACTACAGCTGCAGGGACACAAAAGACACGTGACACATTGCGCTGACATACCCGGGCATCGACACTCCTTCCCGACCATGTGACGGGACGGAAGGTGCAGCTGACGCCCTTAGAAGTAGGTGTGGAGGCGTGGGTGTTGCAGGGCGTCGACGGGCAGTATCGTGTAGCCGTTCAAACCGTGCTGGATGCCGGTCCGGGACTCCGCCACGCCCCTGCCACACAGCAAGTAAGTGAAGCGATCAGCGGGCGGCACCTTCAGTAGTGTTTGGGATGCACGCCACGTCAAGGGGAGAACCTTACTTACCATGCTGCGGATACAACACGCACGCGCGCGCACACACACACACACACACACACACACACACACACACACACACACACACACACACACACACACACACACACACACACTCAACACCCGCCCCTTGAACATCACGGCTGAAAGAATCTTATAATGATCAACAGAAAGAGAGAGAGAGAGAGAAAAAAAGTTGTGTAACTGTCTTGGGATGGAAATTGTAATTGTTTTCTCCTTTGAATGCATTGGTATGTTTATTATGACGTACTTTATTTTTATTTTTTCGTTAACTATTTATTTAACGATCACATGTCGAATTCCACAGCTATAAGTGTATTAATTTTCCATTGGTGTTGGTGGTGGTGGTGATGGGAGGGAGGGTGGTTGGTCACTATACTTCATCTCTTTAAATATTTACTTACGTGCGTATGTCGTTTGTTTTGGTCTCAGGAGTATCGTTTTTCCATCCAAACACTTTCCTCCTCCCACATTTCCTCCTCCTCCTCCTCCATCATTTTCCTGTCACTCCCTAATTTCTGCTAATTTCGCCACATTTTAATTATTTGTTCTTAACTCACCATCCTGCTAATTACCAATTTTCACTGTCTTAATTACATCCTTCCTTCGTGTACGTGTGGTTTTTGTCCTTCCTCTCCTTTGGTATTATGTTCCTGTCTTCCCTTCTCATTCTTCAGGTTTTTGCTACTCCGTCTGCACCTCCTCTTCTTCCTTCTCTTTCCTTCCTCTTCTCACCTGCTGTACGTGTGTATACTCCCCTGACCTCCCTGACCAAAGAGAGAGAAGGGCGGGAACACACACACCAACACCTGTGCACATGACCTTGCAGAGTCGCCTCCACCAGGAATTTTGTGATAGTGGTGGTGATTGTGGTGGTGGTGGAAGGGTGAGGGTGCGCACCTGGAGTCAATGGGGCGAAGATGAGTAGCTGTGGGGTCATTCTTTCTTTCTTCCTTTACTTCTTTTCTGGTGGGGAAATAAGTGTCAGTCATTGTTTAAAAAATGTGTGTGTGTGTGTGTGTGTGTGTGTGTGTGTGTGTGTGTGTGTGTGTGTGTGTGTAAACAAGTAAAAACAAAAATTCTTGCTTCTCCTATCCTGACGTGTGACATAGACGTGACCGAATGTGTCGAGTTGTTCCAGATGAAACTTGGAAACAGGCGTTAAAAATGTGTCCATTGTGAAAGGGTCGGTGATTTGGCGTGTGTGACCTGACCCTAGGAGGGCTGACCCGGCCACGTGGGGACGAGAGGGTCACGCAAGTGAAGGCGTGGGAACCGTCTTTAGGTAAATATTTCTTCCTGTACGAGCCACGCCGGTTCGGCCGTCGTGACCAGGGGGCGAAGTGTCGCTGCAGAGGTCGTACCGTTGCCCTCCGCTCCGCTGCTTCCGTTGGTCGCCGAGTCGTAAATCGAACCACCAACACCTCGTTTCCTGAGGTTAATAGAAGCGAAGGTTTTCCCCGCAGAGCTGACTTACCGTGACCTTCTTGGTGTTCTCCTCTAGTGCAGTCTTCTTGCCTTTTATTTTATTATATTTCTTGTATTCATCCAAGAGGAAACTCGAATTGCAGTTGAATGATATGATGTTGAAATACGTCCAAACAAAGAAATTCCCTGGAAATGTTGAACTATTTCACGTTGTTGAGCTTCACGTCCTTCTCTTTGTTTTGAGCGTTTCCAAGGCTGAATGTATTATAGGCGCCTGGTGGTATATACAGTACGTCTTGAGAGTCGAGAACCTGAAGGTGGCTTGGGATGCGATACAGTCTCCTGCGGTGGAAATCACCTAAAATCTCACTCAGAGGATCATTAGTGGTAGGGGCGGCGGTCAAGTCCTGGGCGGGGCAGCTCAGCCTCCGCTGCCTGTGGCCCATCTGGTGCCGTGGTCACGCTTGGACCGCCGCTCTGTTGTATCATCGTTAGTCTCAGATGAAGCGCGTCTCACGAACACCAAACTTACATGTTGACGCCCTCGTCCCCGACGGCGGCGTCGGGTGTGAAGGAAAAAGTTGTGGGTTGAGGTAGCGAAATTAAGGAAATTTGAAGAAAGAATCTACACAATGAGTCCCATTTGTTTCAGAGGAACTGAAGGTTAAGAGGTGGTGTGGTGTGATCGGCCAGCCACTGTCAGATCCATAGCGAGGAGGAACCCAGGCCTGCTCAGCTTCAAGGCTTTCTTAAGGATATGCAAATTGATGTTTTAACCTTGCAGCTTCGTTATCTCGGATCTGTTGAATAGTAATGATTGCAGTTCGTCAAGCATTTGATATAAACTGATTGTCCTCGGGCGGCAAGGTTTATGACCTTCAGAATGTAGGTTTATACTCAACAGTTTATGGCGTGCCTGCAAGTGATTACCGAGCGAGCCGGTGTCGAGGAGAGGCAGCGTTAACTAGTGCGACTGTCACCTGGGGCGGGAAGCAGAGGCGCCCGGCAGTACTGCAGAGATATATGGAGCAGAGAGCCCAAAGTATAATTTTGGTTTGCCTCCCTCGACGTACAGAGTCGACTTAATTATATGTTGGGAAGAGTAATTTTATTCATACTTCAGAATGTATTCATCACCATAGCTCAGCGGGCCCGTTTCACTTCCTACCGCCACCCGTCGTGCTACTGTCTGCCTCGGGAGAATCACTTCCACAATGTCAGTCCATTCACGATGCTCCTTAGTCTCCAGCGTGTTGGCGTCCGTTCTTGTTACCTCGAGGCCTTGGAAGAGCCACTGAGATGACATGCAGAGAGGTAGTGAAGGGAAGAGAGAGTATAAGTTAAGGGCACGCTATTGTGGCATCATTTAAATAACAGATACTGTGTACTTTCCTTGGTCTGTTATTGCTCCAAATCCTTCTGGGATGAGCGTGGGCTGGACACCCACAGGAAGAGGAAACATGGATGGAAGGTTCCTTGACCTGACCTGACCACCTCAGAGAGACGGGCTTGTGTAGGGCACCACGAGCACGCTGTAAAGTTGAGGAGGGCGTGAGGGAACACTTTCTGACGGCGAAGGTGTAGAACAATGGGTCTCGTAGGCGACCCTCTTCGGCGCCGCCCCTGCCCTTGCCCCGGAGTTTGTTAATATGGCGGGAAATGGGGGTCCTTACTTCCTTCCCTCCCGTGATGCAAGACTGACGGGAGTGAAGGTAGAAGATGGCACAGAGGGAGGATCGCAGGGAAATGGTTAACAATATAGAAGGTATTTACAGGTAGGGGAGCGGAGTGTTTGTGGGAAGGTTGAGTTGTGAGACCTCGTGAGTGATGTGATGTTGGGGCGTGGTAGGAGAAAGGTTAAGACGTATGTGGTGTTGTTAAGGATGCTGTGTTTGAAGCTCTAGGGAGGACGATATGAAACCTCTCTATAAAGAAAATTGAAGACCTACACCGAACCCTCAGTAAACACACACACACACACACACACACACACACACACACACACACACACACACACACACACACACACACACACACACACACACACACACACACACACACACACTCAGGTCCTGCTGGTGGGTAGTGGTGCTGCTTTGGGAGCCTCCTAGAGACGTTAATGGTGTGAGCGTGAAGTTTAAGTGCCCTTCGTGTTTTCCTCGACATTCTGCGAAAGACAATAGCGGCGCCCCTTTGAAACGACTGCCAGGAAGGAAGGAAGGAAGGAAGGTAGGAAAAAAAAAGAGGTAATGGCACTGTGAGTCTTGGGAATGTAATAGTTTCTCTCATGGAGCCAGAGAGAGAGAGAGAGAGAGAGAGAGAGAGAGAGAGAGAGAGAGAGAGAGAGAGAGAGAGAGAGAGAGAGAGAGAGAGAGAGAGAGAGAGAGAGAGAGAGAGAGAGAGAGAGAGAGAGAGAGAGAGAGAGAGAGAGAGAGAGAGAGAGAGAGAGAGAGAGAGAGAGAGAGAGAGAGAGAGAGATGTATGTGTGTGTGTGTGTGTGTGTGCTGGCGTGTGTGTCTGATTCATGTAGAGGAAGCTGTCAAATTCACTATGACAACAAAAGCAACAGAGGGCATGAGG
>JAXIVD010003194.1:43508-49041 GCA_036785275.1 Cancer borealis
TGTTGCACGCTTCTCTCCCTCCCTCCCCTCCCTCCCTCCCTCCCTCCCTCCCTCCCTCCCTCCCTCCCTCCCTCCCGCCCTCCCTCCCTCCGTTACCTGTCTCACTTCCTTACCTGTCCCTCTACCTCCATTACCGTCTCCATCCCTCCCTCCCTTACTTTCTCCCTTCCTCCCTCCTTCCCTCCCTCCCTCCCACCCTCCCTCCTTCCCTCCCTCTCTCCCTCCCTCCCTCCCTTACCTGTGTGCTCGCGTACCCATCCTACCTGTAATTATTAGTTAGGTAGTGTGCATGACACCACCTTCCTCTCCCTTTAATTTTTTTTTCCCTTCTCTCTCTGTCTCTCTTTCTCTCCTTCGTTCTCTCTTAGTGTCTTTTCTTCTTAATATTTGGATTTAGTACGTACTTCCTCCATCCATCTTTCTCATCTTGTGTGTGTGTGTGTGTGTGTGTGTGTGTGTGTGTGTGTGTGTGTGTGTGTGTGTGTGTGTGTGTGTGTGTGTGTGTGTGTGTGTGTGTGTGTAATGCCATTGTTATTTTGCTCAAGCCCCTTTTTAAAATTTTCGATTTTTCCTTCCCTTTGTTTCTTCAGGTCATCGTTTTGTCTGTCTGTGAACTGGCAAAACTGGATTTCGTGAGAGAGAGAGAGAGAGAGAGAGAGAGAGAGAGAGAGAGAGAGAGAGAGAGAGAGAGAGAGAGAGAGAGAGAGAGAGAGAGAGAGAGAGAGAGAGAGAGAGAGAGAGAGAGAGAGAGAGAGGAGAGAGAGAGAGAGAGAGAGAGAGAGAGAGCAATTGAGAATGAAATAAGGTGGACAAGGATGTGGTGAAGAGGGTAAGGACAAGGAGGAACTAGAGGAGGAGGAGGAGGAGGAGGAGGAGGCGGCGAAGGTGGTGGTGGTGGTGGAAATACTAGTTGAAGGGCGTGAGAGAGGAAGTGGCTGGGCCGCGGGCAGTTCTATGAGGGGGGGAGGGAGGTAGAGGAAGACTGGACAGGTAACTAAGAGAGAAGAGCTTAGAGAGTCAGGTAAGATAAACAAAAAAATAGATAGATCTATAAATAGATAATATCATAACACATGGGTGAGTGTGTGTGTGTGTGTGTGTGTGTGTGTGTGTGCATGGGTGGAGAGTATCGTGGGAGGCGGACAGGTGTGTGTGTGTGTGTGTGTGTGTGTGTGTGTGTGTGTGTGTGTGTGTGTGTGTGTGTGTGTGTGAAGGCAGGTGTGTTAGTCAGGTCTCCAGGTGCATGCGTCAACCTGTTTTTACTAGTAGAAGGCAGGTGTACACGGGGGAGGGAGGGACGGACGCAACTAAGGCTGAACAGTGGATGAACTTTTTATTTTAATCATAACAGTTCATCCTTTGTGTGTCTTTCATCCGATCCATTTAACTATCTGTCACGCTACTCACCACCGCCACCACCACCACCACCACCCTGACACTCCTCACCTTTATTCATGTGTCTGCTTGTGTCTTTGCGTGTGTTTGGGGCAAGAGGAAAATAACATGCGACTTATCATCCCTTCTAAATACTGCCACGTCTCACTGATTGAAAGTGGTTTTAATACATTTTTTTTCCTCCCGTCCCCTCCACCCTCTGGCCATTTCCCACGTGTTGGGAGGGAGCGTCGTGGTCAGAGAAGCGAGAATCGTAAAAAGAAATTCGGGCAGTGTTTAGTTGACTCCGTGTGAGATAATTGTAATAACGAGTCTCTTGAACTTTACAGCAGATAAGGAAAAAAATATAACTAATAGAGCCTTGACGAGTTACTGCATTTTCCCACAGGACTACCAGAGCGGAGGGAGGGATGGAGGGAAGGAAGGAGGGAGGGAGGGGATGGATGGAGGGAAGGGAAAGGGATAATCAGAGTTGTTATGGTGATCTGTTGCGTAGTTGTCGAAAGGGAAAAGAATTTAAATAGAAAGAGATAATACAACAGAAAGATACGCACCACTTCTGGGAATAGAACATGTAGGGAAGGGAAGGAAGAAAGAAGGGAAGGGAGCAGCGTGAAGTGATCAAAGGAGAGGGAGAAGCGACGATCAAAAGAAAGAAAGGAAGGAAGGAAGGAAGGAGATAGGAAGGACAGGAGAGGAAGATGGGACGAGCAGCGAGGAGTCTGACGATGGAGATAACGATGAAAGAGGATGAAGGATAAAGGAAAGAAGCAAAGAAATGAAACGAAACATAAATCTGCAAATAGAAAAAACAAATAGTTACGTCATCTTGTATTTAAACTTCTCATGCATGGGATTTAAAAGAGAGAGATAGAGAGAGAGAGAGAGAGAGAGAGAGAGAGAGAGAGAGAGAGAGAGAGAGAGAGAGAGAGAGAGAGAGAGAGAGAGTGAGAGTGAGTGTGAGTGTGTGTGTGTGTGTGTGTGTGTGTGTTCCCACAATTACCTGCAGCGGCCTCAGGAGTCAGGTAAATCCCATAATTCTACTGCCATGCGACACAAGGACACAAGGTAGTGGTGAGGCAGGTGCAGGTGGTGGTGGTAATGAAGGTTATGTGGTGGTGTGTTGTGATGGGCTGTCACCACCATCATCATCACCATCACAGCAATGTAATATTTGTTCAATGCCCTAAAATTTTGCTTAATGAAAAATAATTGTATATTTCACAATGTAATAAAGAGGGGATAACACGAGTAGTAGTAGTAGTAAGTAGTAGTGAGGAACTTAAGTGTAAATGACCAAAGGAGACATAAAAGAAAATCACAATAAATGGAGAATAGGAGAGTAAAAGGAAATATTTGAAATATAATATAGAAAAACACGAGAGAAAATTAAAAGAGAAATGCAAAAGGAAGGAAGGAACGCAACGCAGGAACAAAGGGGAGAAGAGACACAGGAAGGGAATGAGGGAAGGGTGGAAGGGAACTGGAAAACAATGACAAAAAACAAAGAAACAAGAAGGAAAAAACGAGATAGACTGACAAAAAAAAATCTTTACCTGAAGGAAATAAATAATGGAGAGAGAGAGAGAGAAAGAGAGAGAGAGAGAGCGAGAGAGAGCGAGAGAGAGCGAGAGAGAGAGAGAGAGAGAGAGAGAGAGAGAGAGAGAGAGAGAGAGAGAGAGAGAGAGAGAGAGAGAGAGAGAGAGAGAGAGAGAGAGCATGAATAATATAGTGTGTGTGTGTGTGTGTGTTTAGGGAGTGCCTTCTTTTTTAGTAATGCCATGTGCGTGTTTAGTGTGTACGTACATTTATATGCATGAAAATTCTTTGTGTGCATTCCCGTGGTGGCTTGAGTCCCGCATGAGCCATTTCCTGTTGTTATGGACCGAGGAGAGGGAAGGTTGGAGAAAGTGTTATTATTGTTACTATTATTATTATTATTATTATTATTATTTGTGTTATTGTTATTATTATTATTACTACTACTACTACTACTACTACTACTACTACTTCTACTATTACTACTACTACTACTACTACTACTACTACTACTACTACTACTACTACTACTACTTCAAAGAGAGTAGTGTGAAATGCAATGGCTTCTCGACCAGAATTTCCCACCTATTAATTAAAGGACTAAACTGGTGTCCTCCTCCTCCTCCTCCTCCTCCTCCTCCTCCTCCTCCTCTCTTCCTTCACCTCACATGTCCTTTCAGAGGTCATGGGAAAGGTTACTCCTCACCCCTTCCCTCACTCCCTCCCTTATCTCCTTCCTCCCTCCCTCATCCCTCCTTGCCATCACTCACCGACCCGGAAGGAGAGGAAAGAGGAAGGGAGGAAGGAGGTAAAGGAGAGGGAGAGCAGTGGAAAGTGAGGGAGGAATGGGTAAAGCGCTTATTAAGGTAGAGGAGGAGGAGGAAAATGTGTGTGTGTGTGTGTGTGTGTGTGTGTGTGTGTGTGTGTGTGTGTGTGTGTGTGTGTGTGTGTGTGTGTGTGTGTGTGTGTGTGTGTGTGTGTGTGTGTGTGTGTGTGTGTGTGTGTGTGTGTGTGTGTGTGTGTGTGTGTGTGTGTGTGTGTGTGTGTGTGTGTGTGAGAGATTTGAGTGAGTAAATAAGTGAGCGAGTGAGAGCGAGGACAATAGGTTTAAAGTGACAGAAGAGTTGATAAAAGGTGTAAGTGGGGAGGGAAGGAAGGAGAGGAGGAGAGAGGAGGAAGAAAGTAATCACCACAGGCAGGTGTTTCACAGGTAAGCTTCACTCCATCTCTTTCCACCCCTTTCCTTTATTTATTTCCTTTCATTCTCGCTTTATTTTTCTCTTCTTTCATCACACTCTTCTAATCCCTTCTTTACTTTTTTCCCTCTTCTCTCTTCTCTCTCTCTCTCTCTCTCTCTCTCTCTCTCTCTCTTCTCTCTCTCTCTCTCTCTCTCTCCTCTTCTCTCTCTCTCTCTCTCTCTCTCTCTCTCTCTCTCTCTCTCTCTCTCTCTCTCTCTCTCTCTCCTTATATCATAATCTCTTTACTTCATCCTCTCTCCCTGGTCATCTATCCTCCTTCCTCTCCTTCCCTCTTTCCTCCTCTTCCCTTCTTCCTTCCTGTGTTTCCTCATGTTCTCACGGTTATCCTGTAGTTAAGTCTCGCTTCATTCCTTGCCTGATCTCTCTCTCTCTCTCTCTCTCTCTCTCTCTCTCTCTCTCTCTCTCTCTCTCTCTCTCTCTCTCTCTCTCTCTCTCTCTCTCTCTCTCTCTCTCTCTCTCTCTCTCTCTCTCTCTCTCTCTTCTCTCTCTCTCTCTCTCTCTCTCTCTCTCTCTCTCTCTCTCTCTCTCTCTCTCTCTCTCTCTCTCTCTCTCTCTCTCTCTCTTTAATGTTCTTGCTTTACGTTCTCTTTCATTCGTGGTGTTCACCTTCACTCTTCCTTATCTTATCGCTCTGACGCGTTAGCTTGGTATCGTTCAGTTGTCTGGATTTTTTTTCCCCTTCGTTGGGTGGAATTACAACATTCTCTCCTTTATTTTTCTGTTAAGTCTGCCTCCCTGCCCCTACCCTCCACTTCACTCCCTTCCACTCCCTCCTCTCCCCAACGCAACATGGATGTGGAAAATATTACTTCATTGGAATATACATTTAGTTTATCCTCTTGCTCTCGATTTATTTTATTTTTTATGGTTTCGTTTTTGTCTACGTATATTATTCTTGCCATGCTAATAATTGTGTGTGTGGATACTTTCTGCCGGTGTTATTTTATGCTTGTCTGTTAGGTTAGGTTAGGTTAAGTTAGCTTAGGTAGGGTTAGGTTAGGTTTGGTTAGATTAGGTTAAGTTAGCTTGGGTAGGGTTAGGTTTGGTTAGGTTAGGTTTTGTTAGATTTGGGAAGGTAAGGTTAGGTTAGGTTTGGAGAACTTTAGTTAGTGACAGCGACGACGGAAAAGTATATTGTATTGTTTTAAAAGAAGATACGAAGAGTTAACGCGTAGCTTGAAGAGATAGATCTATTCATTAACTCTCTCTCTCTCTCTCTCTCTCTCTCTCTCTCTCTCTCTCTCTCTCTCTCTCTCTCTCTCTCTCTCTTCTCTCTCATAGAATGTATCAGTGTACTCATCTGACCTCGAGCGACTCTTCAGCATTATTCCTGTAGTTAT
>JAXIVD010003195.1:0-30000 GCA_036785275.1 Cancer borealis
ATCTATCTCTATCTATCTCTCGACTACACTTCGATTAATTTTTCAGTAATTCAAAACATGAAGCATAACAATCATACCATGAAAATTTTATCTGATATTCATTATGAAATATTAATCTATTCCATATTCACATGTGAGTTTATATGGCCTCTCCTTATATTTTGTATGTTACGTACTGTACTATGAGAGATAGAAAAAAATTAAATCATCCAGATAGTATTCACACTAATGTTAAATAGTGGTAGTTAAATATTGTATTGAAAGTCATTTTTGTGTCTTAGTTTAATGCCAACATGGTAAAATATCTAGATGTGTTAGTAACCAGATTTCAAATTACGAATTCTTTTGTTATCATTCACTGTCATACGGGAGATTTTTTTTAAATATTTCATTATTTAATACTTACAACATTAAATTAAGTTTCAAATATAATTTTTTTGCTGCCTTTAACAGGAGTTTGATGAGCCACACATTTTGCTGCAGAACAAGAATTCGTTGTTTTTCTCCATGGCTCAGCAGACTGGCCAGAACACCAACCACCACTTGCACCAGCTTGCACAAAATGTAAGTTATCCTCTGATATACAAATCCAAATGAAGCATGCCAAATAGAGCATGATAAGTAAATCTATTTTGGAAACCTTGTTATGTTTTTTCCCGCAACCAATATATAACTCTGATATAGCCCAATGTATTTAGCCATTATATCTATTCCTCTTTTTTTCATATTCATTGTATGCATGATTGGTGGTGTAAAAATGAAAGTGTGGCTGTAGCAGCAAAGAGGCTCTCATGCATATGAAATTTTGCTGCAGAAGAAAGGTGAGGTATCATAAGAGATACAGAGAGAAGAAAATCAAGTTAAAAGGCTTGTGCGTGATGCAAAATTGAGTGTGGGTACTTACTTTACTTTGTAGAAAGACGGGTGATAATTTCTAGGAGAATAAGAAATTGTTGTTGGAGGAGATAAAAAGATTAAGAAAACATCTGGTGAATGAGAGGATGGTGCAATGTTGGTTGAAAAAGAAGTAGTTAAGAAGAGGTGGGCTGAATAATTCAAAGGAATGCTAAATGTAGAGAAGAATTGAGAAGCTGAGATTTTTGCAATTGGAAGGGAAAATGAAGTAAATGTAATTGGAGAGTTGAAGTGGGAAGGAAAGCAAAGGAGATGAAAGCTGGAAGAGCTATAGGTTTGGATGCAGAGTGTTGTGAAATGTCAGAAAAGTGGCAGTGCACGTGTAATTGAGCGTGTCTGCAGTTGTGAGAGTGTCTTGGTGTAGTTGGTTGCTGTGATTGGTGACCAATTAGGATGGCAGAGTGAAGTTCTCCAGCTCCAAATCCTAGTCTGGCACTCGCAAGGAACATTCTCCACAAGATGTGGGACCAAAGGTTATTTTTCTTACATTCTAGATTACAGGAATTTTCTTAAATTTGACATTTTAACTTGGGGGCTTATGTAGAAATAAAGATATGTTAACTGCATATCTAAAGTTAATGCATTGCTGCCCCCTAGAATGAAATAGATGATTTGGTGACTGAAACACAAAATTATATGAAAATTGGCCTTCACATTTTGTTTGAAATGATAATTTTGCACATGATAAGGTTTTGTGACCCATCAATGCACAAGTAAATAACCTTAGTAAACCTTGCCTTGCCTTTTTCTAGCCATTTCTAAGCCATTACAACGTAGTCGACAGAGCCGCACTGTATCTGATTAAAACCTATGTTATCACCGATGTTAAAACTATAGGAATTGCAATAACGATTATTTAAGAAAAACTAATATAAATATTTCAGGCAGATGAGATTTAGACTGCATTTTTGGCTATACCATCTTCCTAATCTAAAGCATCATCATCTTGAATAGTAAGTTTTCCCTCTCGTTTATGAGATGCACAAGGTAATACCCATAATTTTGTAGGCTAACAGATATTACTGAGTAACATACACGAATAAATCAAGAATAGTTCTGTGTGCATGTTACCATATCACAGTCTGTTCAAACATTGTGTTTTATTGTATCTCGGTTATCAATAACGTCGGTATAAACATTTCATCGTTAAAACAATTTGTTTACTTAAGAAATAATTCACACATTTATGATGCGTTGATCCACACATTGATGACATATAATGGACTGGCGAATACATGTGTACTGTTACCAGACACGCAGAGTTCATCACAGTCTTCACCATCTTCTCTACACATTCCATCACTGTGCTATCTCACATCAGCTATCCGTAACGTTGTTATACGCATCTCAACCGTTGCTACGATTACTTTTCCTAAGTAATAATTCACACATATTTGATACAACGGAGTAGATAAAGGGTAAGTAAGGACTTCATGAACTGGCAGCACTGGGCCTGGCTCAGCGCGCGCTGAGCCAGTTCAAAAGCGTGCAACCTTACCATCCATGTGCCTCTTTAACTTTCTAATAGGACATTCTTCCCTTCCCCTTCCCTTACTTATCTTACCTACTCCACAAGGTTCCACAAGTAGACTAGTAGATTTAGTTATCTACTAGGATGTCCTCCAGGATGGTAGCTATTTACATACTTAAGCGCCGAGCGTATGGAGAAGTTTTAACATACACACAGGCGAGAGAAACAGAGTCATGTCTTGTTGGGTTTACTAATGGTAATATTTACACATACACGCAGTAATCGTCTATTTCACCTAAGGATATATTAGTAACTCGAACGGACTTTTAGTCAATAATACTTTTGGTTTTTGTCTCTGCACAATAGTCAATAATACTTTTGGTTTTTGTCTCTACACAACACACGGTTACACAACACTCCACACTATTCTCTATATCAGAATTCACACCTTTCTGATCGTGCCGCAGCCCTGCTACAGCTGCGGCTGTGGTAACACGAATCCACGGGCGGTGAGAAGGGTTAAACGGCATGTTTGGTCACCGCTGGCATCCAGCTGGGTTGGACCAGAAGTGCAGAACTCAACACTTACAAAGGAACTTTCCATTCTGGTTGTTAACAAGAAAAGATGTAAGATAATATATACATACATACATACACCTACCTATCCAGTGCAGCCAACACACAGATGGTCGGGTTAAAATCCTGAAAACAAAATCTGATGTTTGCTGCACTCTTCCCGTTAGTTTTACCTAAACAGGTGTAATGAAAGTGCAACCACGTCAAGTTGGGAATTAATTAAAGTACTACCTAAAGGTGGGTCCTCTGGTTTCTAGCCTTTTTCCCTAATACTTCTGCTTAATTGTAAGCGTTTACATCAGTGACCAACACATGTGTCCTTCACGAACACGTTAGAGGCGTCCTGTTTTGATTGAGGGAGGTGCGCATGCGCAAGATCACTTTCTTGCAGCAGCGGCATAGACAACACATTCACCGCCAGTCTCCACAAGTACTTAACGCACTACTAGCTAGTAGTATCTCGTCTCCTGCCTGAATCTTGTTCTCTTTTATCAATAGTCCTTCTTAACCTAACACTATAACCCTCCGTAGCTACCCTGACGCTAAGTTTAGGCGTTTACATGTAGTGTCAAGTCGACTTGATAAAAAGAAAAATTTTGGCAAGTTTTGACAAATCCACCCAAGACACGAATTTCTGCGTTTGCCCTCTGACCAAACACCCAATCAGGGCACAGCAACATCCAACATCATCTACGAAAGACACTCAATGGAATATATTTCGAATAAATTAGAGGAAAGTAAGATGTTTGAGACCATTACAGTGGGTTTAATACATAAGATTTATATTATATATGTTGCTTTTGATATAAAAAAAAAAACATTACAAGCATAATGATTGAAATATATTAGGGAAGTTGTAGTAAATAGCGACATGTTGGCCTGTAACCTTGGGGAGGAGGGCGGGGCATGTGTAGTTTCATATCAGGATATATTTTCGAATAAATTCCAGGTGTTATTAGGTAAGAATAACTGCATATAATGTAATAATATATATTACTGTATTTATTTAATAGTAAAAGAAGACAAGGCAAATGGTGTTATTGGATATTTATAAAGGATAAATATGATGCATTATCGTACATAACAATCATGTTGCGTCATGTTTGGCTCGGTAGATTAACCTCGATATATGGATATATCGATGTATTGTTACAGATAAAAAAATAATATAGCAGCTTTTATACACTATAAACACCATTATAGTTTAATAACATCATTATTACGTGTGAATTAGGATGTGAAAATATAGTAGAAGCAATGAAATAAATAAATAATAATGCTTTATCGAGGTAAGAGGAAATGAGCTTTGCCCTAAGAGGCCATAACTCCGCCCATTCAAGAGGCTGTAGTTCCGCCCTCACGTTCGTCTTTTGTTAAGGAAGGCGTGAGGGCGGAGCTACAGCCTCTTGAATGGACGGAGTTATGGCCTCTTGGGGCAAGGCTCCTTTCCTCTTACCTCGATAGAGCATTATTATTTATTTATTTTATTGATTCTACTATATTGATATGGGGGACGATTATGATATAGTTTATTTGGATTTCAGTAAAGCCTTTGACAGAGTACCCTATAGAAGACTGTTAAGTAAATTTATGGCTCATGGCATAGGTGGGAAGGTACTAGAATGGATTAGGGGATGGCTTACTAGTAGGGAACAGAGGGTACAGATCAATGGGAAGAAATAAAAAAAGGGTAATGTCATTAGTGGGGTACAACAGGAATCAGTACTAGGACCGTTGTTATTCATAATCTATATAAATGACTTAGAGACAGGAATAAACAGTGATATCAGTAAATTTGCCGATGACACAAAAATAGGAAGACCGGTAAAGAATTTAGATGATGCTAGGATGCTGCAGGATGACATAAATAGGCTGTACGAGTGGTCAGAGAAATGGCAGATGCAGTTTAATGTTAACAAGTGTAGCATTATGAGCATAGGTAAAGGTAATAGGCTTGTAGACTACACATTAAATGACAATACCTTAGGAAGATCATGTAGTGTGAGGGACTTAGGAGTTCAAATAAGCAATGACTTGCGCCCCAGGGAACAGTGTATGTTAGCTAGAAATAGGGCCAACAAGATATTGGGATTTATTAGTAGGTGTGTGACAAATAGGAGTTCTGAGGTCATTCTGAGGTTGTATTTAGAGCTAGTTAGACCCCACCTAGATTATGCAGTTCAATTTTGGTCCCCTTATTGTAGGAAGGATATAGGCTCCTTGGAGGCAGTTCAGAGAAGATTGACCAAGATGATTCAGGGGCTGAGAAATTTACCCTACAAAGATAGGTTAAAACGTCCACTCCCTAGAGAGAAGGAGGGCAAGAGGGGATATGATTGAGGTTTTTAAATGGGTAAAAGGAATTAATAAGGGAAACATTGATCAGGTTTTAGAATTTAGTAATCAGGATAGGACACGTGGAAATGGGTACAAGCTAGAAAAACTTAGATTCAGGACAGACATAGGTAGATATTGGTTCACTAACAGAATCGTGAACTATTGGAATAGGCTGGATAGACACGTAGTAAGTGCTGAGTCAATAGGTAGCTTTAAAAGACGGTTGGATGAGAGTATGGATAGGGATGACAGGTGGGATGGCTAAATATTGGATTATTCCAAGGGTGGGGGACAAGGAACTGCCTCGTGTAGGTCATTAACTGGCCTCTTGCAGTCTAATCATTTCTTATCTTCTTATGTAAAAATAACATGAAATAACCTAGCTTTATACAGTGGGTAACATTGGACAATAATATTGTGTTGTAAGTAGTGTTCGAGCTAGGTTGGAAAAAAGTTTTATGGGACTCATGATATGAATATTATGTTTGACAATGTAAGTTGAGTACAATGGTTATATCACAGAAAAAGAAAAAGAAACATTCCACTTATAAAGGTTGATATGTAATAAAACATCCTTCACAGCAAAAAAGTGGAAGTTGCCCTATCTCATCTACTTTTTACAATGCTTAGTGTATACTGTACTATTTGCTGGGAATGGAAACTAAGACTTCTTTTTTCCTTTTCAGGCCTACCTGCAGAGGCGAAGTTTTTTGGACAAACTGAAATAATTAATTAATTTTGTATCCTTTGATATCACTGATTAAAGATTATATTAGTAAATAAAGTATTAATAAAGAAGTAAATAAAGTGGCATATTCTAAGGAGTGGAAAAATGTTTCCCTGACTAAAAATTGTATGTGTTTATGAGCTTCTGTAAAGTAAATAACTAATGATACATTGGGTTTTTAACCATTCACAAGGAGTATGTTCCAAAAAATCTTGAGAATATCAAAGTAAAAATCATGAATAATGATTATTAAGAGTCAGCATCTACATTGTTTATTAAGGTAATCTTACCGCAGATGTAAATTAAGTAGGGTGACTGCTTTTAAAAGTTTCAAACCATCTACTTGTAAAACTATTTTTTTCCTCATAAGTTTGAGTTGCCTTTATAACAACATGGTCACTATCCCCAACACTTGTCTTGTAGTGAAATAACCACTTTTAACAACACAGTTACCACTCAACTGACACTGGTGCCACTCATACTGATATAGCCACATACACCACCACTACGACAGGCATTGATACCATTCTTACTAGCAAAAAATATGGAAACTTTGGCTTTCTCATATGATGCCACCCCTCGATAATGGCGGCGTCACATTGGAAAGACTGATTAGATTGTCCAGTAGTTTACTTTACTCCTACGATAAATCAATTATAAGGGAAGGGTGAATACTTATTTCCTTTTTTATTAATTTATGATAGTGGAAGGCAACTGTTAACTTGAGGTTTCCTGAAAGGCGATTTGCGGTCTCAAAATGAATTGATCAAAATGTTAATCATTTAGTATCAGAACAAATTTTATGGTTTGTACCTGTATATGTATGTATGTTTTTTTTTGTTTTTTTTTACATTTGTTCTGGTTTTAAATATTCACGTTGACTTTTGACATGATGTGCCTGTTGTAGTCTAAGTAGCTCCCACTATTTCAGGATTCTTTCTTTTCTACTAATATGGCTGGTCAAACGGTTTAAATAAATATATATTTCATTCAAGAATGACTTTCAACCAAATAGTTTGTATGGATGCATTTTAATTGAGAACTTTTTCAATACATCAGCTTGTTTTCACCTAGGATGTATGTATCGGCTACAGTGAGTGGAAAAATATCCTTCTGCCATAATTGGAGAAGCAACTTCTGTTGATGTGACCACTCCTCATGTTCAAAAAATGTTACTAAGCATTCAAAATTTTAAATTACTAAGTATATAATATGATGAACATTTTCAAAACTTAAGGTCTTTTTGCTGAGACAAGAAAACACTCAACAAAACCCCCCTTGCACGTTGGCCGTGGGAGTCACACACCACACGTTCACCAGCCCACCATGTTGAGGTCAGCAGCACTGGGGCTCGGGGAGAGAGAATAATCGTCCACGTTGCAAGCACTGAAGCTCTGCCAGCCATGCTAACTTGTTGCACTGAACCACCAGACAGCTAACACCAAGAGCCGAAAAACCAGTTCCCGGCAGTACTAAACGCCTCTCCGGGCTTTTCCCAAGAGATATTTCCTGTCCCACTTTGGGGACAGTATGAGCCAAATTTCCAGTAGATGCAAGGACAAAGTTTTGGTGACCGGGCCCTACCCCAGCGCACCAGAAAAAAAATATCAGAGAATAAAAAAGTGGCGAATGCCAAGGTAAGTGGTTGTTAGCCACGAGGGCCAACGAAAAATGAAAGAAAGTAGTAAGAGAAATAGTTAGACAGTTTTTTCCCCCATCATCTCCATCTCCATCACCTCCCTTTATCCTAAATCATTATAACTGCTAATTGTTCTCCATAGTGATAATTTACTCCATCCCCCATCCATTTCTTTTCCTCACATCATCTTAAAAGCTTTTTCTGTTTTTCAGGAATCCTCTTCCTCTCCATTCCTATCCTTTCCGATCTACTGCAATCATCATTATCTCCATCTGCATCCCCTCACCTCATCCTGAATCATAACTGCTAATTAATCTCCATAACATTAATCCTCACCATCCCCTTCCCTTTCTCTTCCTCACATCATTATCTTTTGAGGTCCGTTTTTCAAGAATCATCCTCTCCTCTATCCTTATCCTTTCCCAGCCGCTGTTATCATCATTGTTGCCTTTACTATTCTCCAAATTCATCTTGATCTCTTTCCTCACTGATGTTCACAGTCCCAAGCCTGCTTCTGAATTTCTCAATTGGCAATCTCTCTCAGGAGCATTGAACATCCACCTTAGTGTATGAATAATATTTATATATTCCTTCACCTGCTTCAATTAGGTATCGTCACTACAGATCATCCATCTCCAGAATGGAAAATCCACCGCCCCGGGAGAGGATGGAGTGACATACGATGTACTAAACTGCTTGGCTTCCATTAAGAATGGGCCTCTGCTTCACCTCTTTAACATGAGTTACAGGGAGGGAAAGCTACCTAGAGCATGGAAGAAAGCAATAATAATTCCAATTCTAAAGTCTGGTGGAGGCTTCCGACCTGTGTCGTTGACATCATGCTTCAGTAAGATGATGGAGACTGAAGGATATTGGTGGGGAGGCTACAGTATCTCATACAAGACAACTTGCATTCCTCACTGTATAGTTTCATGAGAGGCAAGGGAACCACTGGGGTGATTATCAGTTGTCTTAGTAACGACACAGATTATTGCCGTAATTTTATAGATCTCAAGGGGGTATTTGATAGAGCCAATGGTGAGGTAATCTTATATGAGCTGACCAACTTGGGAGTGACAGGACGACTGCTCTATTGGATCGGGGATTATTTACATGGAAGACGGACGACAGTGTGTTATCAGGGGATCTCCTCCTCTGAAAGGAGCTTGGAGTTGGGTACGCCACAGGGAGGGCTACTCAGTCCAACTCTTTTCAATGTACTGAACAGGGTGGCAAAGGAACATTTAGCTACAGGTGTAACCTCGATCATCTATGCTAATGACATTTTAGGCGTTTACATGTGTGGCCAAACTTCCTAACGTCTTGCCTTGTTTTCACGAACACGATTTTAAGGAGATATGTCTTGGGTAGTGTTGCCACAATTTTCCTAATATATTTCAATCTTAATGCTTGTCTTTAGTTTTCTTTTATATTAAAAGCGACATATATTATATACATCTTTTAAATTATAAGCACTGAAATGATCTCAAACATCTTAATTTCTTCTGATTTATTCGAAATAGATATCATGGTTTCTCCGTATATTCTGCACCGTTTCCACCCTTGACTCCACCTAAGGTAGAGGCCAACATCTCGCTAAGTAGTACAAATTCTTTTATATATTACAATCATTATGCTTGTTTGTGGATTTTTGTTATATCAAAAACAACATTAATAACATAAATGTTATGTATTTCAACAACTGTCATGATCTCAAAAATTTTACTTTCATCTTATTTATTCGAAATGTATATCCTGCTGATTTTGTATTGAAACTACAGCACCGCACTCTCCACAGTCCACACCAAGGATCCTATACAGATATGATCCTTGGTTCACACTCAACATGTGTATGAGTGTGTTTGTGTATGAGTGTGTGTGTCTGTGCATGCGTGTGTGTGTGTGTGTGTGTGTGTGTGTGTGTGTGTGTGTGTGTGTGTGTGTGTGTGTGTGTGTGTGTGTGCGTGTGTGTGTGTGTGTGTGTGTGTGTGTGTGTGTGTGTGTGTGTGTGTGTCTGTATGAGTGTGTGTGTGTGTGTGTGTGTGTGTGTGTCTGTGTATGAGTGAGTGTGCGTGTGTGTGTGTGTGTGTGTGTGTGTGTGTGTGTGTGTGTGTGTGTGTGTCTGTATGAGTGTGTGTGTGTGTGTGTGTGTGTGTGTGTGTGTGTGTGTGTGTGTGTGTGTGTGTGTGTGTGTGTGTGTGTGTGTGTGTGTGTGTGTGTGTGAGTGAGCACTGGATGTCTTCACAAATGGCTAGACTGTAGAGTACTGCCTCAGCCTACCTGCTATAGCGACTGTGTGTGTGTGTGTGTGTGTGTGTGTGTGTGTGTGTGTGTGTGTGTGTGTGTGTGTGTGTGTGTGTGTGTGTGTGTGTGTGTGTGTGTGTGTGTGTGTGTGTGTGTGTGTGTGTGTGTGTGTGTGTGTAGAGAGAGAGATTGCCACCTGAGGAGGTGACGCGGGTCTTCGCATCTCTGGTAGTGGAACAGCCTAAGGCGTTTACATGTAATGTCAAGACCACTTGCCAAAATGCAATGACTAGGCAAATTCTGACCAACACATCGCAAACACTTTCAAGATACGAATTTCTGCGTTTGCGAGTGTTTGGCCTCTGGTCATGTAACCAATCACAATTCATTCAACTTCAGAACTTCATTTATGAAGACACTCAACGGGATAATATTTCGATTAAATAAGAGAAAATTAAGACGTTCAAGACCATAACAGTTGTAGAAAATTATAAGATTTATAATATGTATGTTGTTTTTTATATAAAAGTTAACCAAAAACAAGCATAAAGCTTGAAATATATTAGGGAAGTGTTGAAAATAACGAAATGTGGGCCCTCTGCGTGGATGGAGCGAAGCGGATGTGTGTGTTTTCATGAGAAAGAATCTGGGTATATATTTCGAATAAATCAGAGGAAAGTAAGATGTTTGAGACATTATAGTTGATCGTCTACATAAAAGTTATAATATATATATTGCTTTTAATATAAAAGAACACCAGAGACAAGCAAAAAGATTGTAATATATTAGAGAATTGTAGAAAATAACGAGATGTGGCATTCAAGGTAGTGAGACATGGGAGCAGACTGCAACAACTGTTCTTACATTGTTGCAGGATAAGCTACAACTGCCAGACGTGAAGCTTGAACGCGCTCACCGGGTGGGGCCACGTGCACTTTCGCGCCCCCGCCCTGTTGTTGTACGTTTCGAGAAATTGAGCGACCGGGAGGCAGCAATACAAAACTCAAGGAAGCTGAAGGGGACAGGGATTTTCGTGAATGAAGATCTCTGCCCTGCCTCCATGGAAAAGAAGAAAGAACAACTTCCTGTAATGAAAAAGGCGAGGGAAGAGGGCAAGATTGCTTTCTTCCGTCACACGTGACTAGTGATTAAAGAGCGAACTGGCCAACGATCGTCATCCCCAAGGCCTGCGGCTCGGTCGCCTAACCGGGGTGGGGGTCCTAGTGGGTCAGCGGAGCGAACTGGCCGACAATCGTCATCCCCGGCTCCTGCGGCCCGGTCGCTTGGCCGGAGTGGCGATCCTAATGGGTCAGCGGCTGGCAATGTTGGTGAGAGAGTGACAGGGACCAGTGGCGGGAGTTCCCTGTCTGCGGCGGGTGTTGACACCGCCGGCAGGAAGGCCCCCTGGGCCGACAGTGCATCGCTGGAAGTTGCTGACAAAGACAGTGACGGTGCTGTTGCCCTAGTGCCTCCTGATAGTACTGAAGGGCTGTCGGCGGGGACCAGCGGTGACACGGGATCGCTCGGCAACACCAAAGGACAAAAAAAGATCAACCTCAGACAACGCAGGTTGAAGTAGATAAGTTACTATAATGTGAATTTTTCTCATTTACTTATGTGTACTTCTTATAACTTTATATTCATAGTACTATCACAACTACTACTACTACTACTACTACTACTACTACTACTACTACTACTACTACTACTACTACTACTACTATTACTATTACTACTACTACCACTACTACTACTACTACTACCACTACTACTACTATTACTACTACTACTACTACTATTACTACTACTTATGCTACTATTAATACTGATGCTGCTACTACCGATGCTGCTGCTGCTGCTGCTACTACTATTATTACTACTAATACTAATACTAATAATACTATTACTACTATTAATACTAATACTTCTGATGCTGATGCTACCACTACTAGTACTACTATTACTACAACTACTACTACTACTACTACTACTACTACTACTACTACTACTACTACTACTGATGCTCATACTGCTATTACTATTAATAATATTGATGCTCATACTGCTACTACTACTACTACTACTAATACTACCAATACTACCTTACTAACATTATTACTAATGATGCTACTATTACTAATAATGCTGCTACTATTATTACCACTACGACTGATGCTACTAATACTGATGATACATTGGTTATTATTATTGTTGTTATTATTATCTTATTATTGTTATTACACTGGCATAATTACTGTTATTATTAGCTACTTTTATAGTTATAAATATTATTGCTTTCTTACTGTTATTCTGAGACTCAGACAATGACTTCCAGCGCTCTAGATATCAATGATCTTGATATTTTTTGTACAGATGACAAGTATAACAATCATTTAAGTGTAAATAATCTTTATACTCAATTTAGCCATATAAATTTTCCTAGATCTCAATACATTCATCTAGATGAATTTTCATTGCCAAGTAATGATGAACTTACCATCCTTACTTTAAATATCCGGTCTATTCCTACAAATTTTCAATCCTTCGTTGATAATATTTTATGTAATTTGAACACGCAGTGCAGTATTCTTGACCTCACAGAAATCAGGTTAAGCTTTCACCTTGCCTCTCTTTACCAGCTTCCGGGTTACTCCATGTTTACAAGCTGTAGGAACACACAGGGTGGAGGTACTGCACTGTATGTTCCAGACTGTTTTCAACCAACCATTCTACAAGAGTTTTCAACAGTTGATACATTTATTGAATGTATTGGGGTCGAGGTTACTATAATGAACAAAAAATCACTGTTGTTATGTATCTATAGATCACCGAGCGGCAGTATAGATAGGTTTATAGACACACTTACTGATATGTTTACTCTAGCTTTTGAGAAAAAAAATTCATGGTATCTTTGTATTTGGAGACTTTAATTTAGATCTGTTTAAATTTAACGATATGTATATCCAGGAATTTTGTAATCTAATGTACTCCTCATTATTTCCTTTGACAACTAAACCCACACGAGTTACCGATACCACAGCAACACTTATTGATCACATATGGTCATCACAAGCAGACACTAATACCAGCAACTTCATTATTAACACTGATATTTCGGATCATTACCCTGTTATTTCACAATTTAGTTTTAATACACATCAAAAGCCTACTTACTTTTATAAAAGAATTATTAATGATTTTGCTCTCAATTATTTTAAAGATGACTTAGACAAGATGAATTGGAGTAATGTTATGCAGTGTAGTTGCCCTAATGAATCTTTCAACTTATTTCTACATGAATTTACCACACTATACAGGAAGCACTTTCTAGTAAAAAAAATTTGGGGGAATAAAAAACACTTAATAAGCCCATACATAACTCCAGCTTTAAAAAGATCTATTACTGAAAAAAAAAAAAACGATTAGCAAGACTGGCCAGTAAATGGCCATTAACTTTCAAAGAAACCTACGAACAATATAGAAACAATTTAACTAAAATATTAAGATCTGCTAAAAACGAATATTATAAAGATAAGCTAAAAACTGAGCAAGGAAACCCCAAAGCCCATTGGAAAACTATCAACAACATTCTAGGTTGGGCCAGTAATGTTCATCCCACCATAACACTTGACCCTCCATGTGCCAACACTGCCACTGCATTTAACCAACATTTCATTAATATGGGAACTATTGAATCAAATGCTTCTGATAATTATTTAAGATATTTAAATCCGTCTCCTGTTTTTTCGATGTATATGTCACCAACTAGTAACAATGAAGTAATGAATTATTTAAATACCCTAAAATCTGAAACTCTTGGATTCGATGAAATTTCACCAAAGGTGCTTAAATTTACGAATAAATCATTGGCCATTCCATTAACTTACATAATTAATCTTTCCATAAAAACCGGTATTTTTCCAGATAATTTAAAAAAAGCAAAGGTTATTCCTATATTTAAAGCTGGCAATCATTCCGACATCAATAATTATAGACCTATTTCAGTGTTACCAGCTTTCAGTAAAATTTTCGAAAAAGTCATTGTTGTCCGGCTAATTAAATATCTTGAGGAAAACCAACTTCTTTCTATGTATCAACATGGTTTTCGAGCGAACCACTCAACAGAAACTGCTGTTTTACAATTTGTTAATAACATTTATAAATCTTTAGAGGAAAAACTTTGTGGTAGGAATTTTCATTGATTTATCTAAGGCATTTGACTCACTAAATCATAGGATATTAATCACTAAATTACAGCATATAGGAATAAGGGGGATGCCACTAGAACTCTTTCGCAGTTATCTATGCAACAGATCACAGTCTGTTACCTGTAACAATACGTCTTCTCAATGTATTTCCATATCCAGAGGTGTACCACAAGGGTCAATTATTGGACCATAGACTACACCATACTTGACTGGACACTCGCGACAATCGCTGACAGACGATATTACATTTCGGTCCTATTGATTCCGCTGCTATGAGTGATGACAGATAATACTTCATTTATCAGTTCATATTCTACTTAGGACATTGTATTACATGTCTTTACAATCAGTAATGATTGCTGAACTATTGCTGAACCTAAAAAATGATTTTACAACTTGTGCAAATAGGAAATTAACATAAAGATTACAAGAATGAGTAAAAACCGTGTGGGAGTTGTGTATAAAGCATATTGTTTAGAGCAAAAATTTCAGGCAAATTGGCAATAATTTCTGAAATAAAGCATCACATATTGTGAAATCACCATTCCTGAATATGATTTGATTGTGATCAAATGCCATATTATCGTTATATCGGCTTGGGAATGAGTTTTTCACAACAATTCGTGGCGCGTAGCTGAGAAAGCTGAGCTGACTGTGATGGCGAGACGTTCGTTGGTCAGTATGAAGAGTCAGTCAGACGTCAGTCAGTCACCCACTGCCACTGGAACCAAACGGACGTGCTATTGTAGCTTCTAGCTGGACACCGAACTCGTTTTAGCAGTAAGTATGCAACATTTGGTTATTGTAATGTCTGATTTATAAGATTTTAGGAACATTTCAGTACTAAATTCATATAAAACTCCCTGTAGAAGCTGAACGTAGAACGGTGGATGATGAAACTTTAGTAGCGGTCATTATTTGATCATGGCTACCATCACCACTGTTATGTATTTAAAAATGACCGTGCGAATTTAACAAATAGATACATATCACGGTCATGGTCTAACCAAGTTAGTTAGACCATGATTGATGACCACGGTCACCTCAAAACATGGAATCCGTTAATTCAAAATTCGAATCTAACTACCTACTCCTCATTCCACCCATCAGGCATCCCCGCCACACACACAAATGGGTAATAAAGTAGGATAGTTTGCAATTTATCAATGTTGTTATATGTTAACTTGGTGCAGTAGGCAAGATGTTAGAAGCTATCATAGCAAGGGCAATTAGGAAACATTTAGATGAACACAAGCTAATTAGACATAGTCAACATGGTTTTAGCAAGGGGAAGTCATGCCTCACAAATTTATTATCCTTCTATAGGAAAGTATTTGAAACAATAGATAAGGGGGACGAGTATGATATAGTTTATCTGGACTTCAGTAAAGCCTTTGACAGAGTACCCCATAGGAGACTATTAAGTAAAGTTAAGGCTCACGGCATAAGTGGGAAGGTACTACAACGGTTTAGGGGATGGCTTATTGGTAGGGAACAGAGGGTACAAATTAATGGGAAGAAATCAGAATGGGGTAATGTCACTAGTTGGGTACCACAGGGATCAGTACTAGGACCATTGTTATTCATAATTTATATAAATGACTTAGAGACAGGAATAAATAGTGATATCAGTAAATTTGCCGATGACACAAAGATAGGAAGACAGGTAAAGAATTTAGACGATGCTAGGATGCTGCAGGATGACTTAAATAGGCTGTACGAGTGGTCAGAGAAATGGCAGATGCAGTTTAATGTTAACAAGTGTAGCATTATGAGCGTAGGTAAAGGAAATAGGTCTGTAGACTACATATTAAATGACACTACCTTAGGAAGGTCATATAGTGTGAGGGATTTAGGAGTTCAAATAAGCAGTGACTTGCGCCCCAGGGAACAGTGTATTATAGCTAGAAATAGAGCCAACAAGATACTGGGATTTATTAGTAGGTGTGTGACAAATAGGAGTTCTGAGGTCATTCTGAGGTTGTATTTAGCGCTAGTTAGACCCCACCTAGATTATGCAGCTCAATTTTGGTCCCCTTATTATAGGAAGGATATAGGCTCCATGGAGGCAGTTCAGAGAAGAATGACCAAGATGATTCAGGGGCTGAGAAATTTACCCTACATAGATAGGTTAAAACGTCTTAATCTCCACTCCCTAGAGAGAAGGAGGGCAAGAGGGGATATGATTGAGGTTTTCAAATGGGTAAAAGGAATTAATAACGGAAACATTGATCAGGTTTTAGAATTTAGTACCCAGGATAGGACGCGTGGAAATGGGTACAAGCTAGAAAAACTTAGATTCAGGACAGACATAGGTAGATATTGGTTCACAAACAGAGTCGTGAACGATTGGAATAGGCTGGATAGACACGTAGTAAGTGCTGAGTCAATAGGTAGCTTTAAAAGACGGCTGGATGAGAGTATGAATAGGGATGACAGGTGGGATGGCTAAATATTGGATTATTCCAAGGGTGGGGGACAAGGAACTGCCTCGTATAGGTCATTAACTGGCCTCTTGCAGTCTCCTAATTTCTTATGTTCTTATGTTCTTAAGATAGTTGTGGAACCTGTACAGCCCTGTCTGATCCCATTTGCTACCTTCATTTATGTGGTTAGGTCTTCAGTGATACTGAGTTTTGTTATGTCATCTTGATAGGTGTTAGCGAATGCAGTGATGATTAGTGGATGTATTTTGTATTTAATCAAGGCCTCTACTATTTTAGCTCTTTTCACTGAATCAAACGCCTTTGAGAAGTCAATAGATGTGATAATTAACGTTTTGTTTTCCCTGTAACTCATTTCTACACAATATTGAAGTATAAAGATGTTGTCTTTTATTCTTGCTCCTGAAGTGAAACCAGCTTGTACTATTTTTTGTTCTTCATTAATCCTAAGATGGTCTTAAATTTTGTTTCAGATCACAGCCATGAATATTTTATATATGTAATTTGTTAGTGCAATTGGGCGGAGGTCCTTTGCTGTTGGTTTGGCTTTCTTGGGTATCATTATGGTATGTGATCTTCTCCATTCTTGTGGTATGTTTCCACTTTCCAGTACATTATTTAAGCATCTTGTTATTGTTTTCATATATTCACTTTTTATATAATAAGGCTTTATAAAATTCTGGTTTACATGTGTTAGGTCCTGGAGCTTTCTTATTTTTTAGATTTTGTATAACTGATTTGACCTCTGTTTCTGTTATAACTGGTGTGGTCATGGGCATGATTTCTTTTTCCACTGACACTGCCATATCCATGTGTTCCCTGCCAGGAGAAGCTCTTCTGGGATAGCAAGGAAAAGTACCAGCCCACCTTTGAGGGCTGGGACCCCGAGAAGTTCCATACGTTGACACGCCTGCTGGACAGGGGGACACTAGACGGTGGGGAAGAAGGCCTACATTACCCTTCACCAACTTTGTGCCACATTACTTGCTTCGCCTTGAGTGTCTGGGACTCCCTAATCAACAACAAGGAGAGGAGGAATAAGTAAGTCAAGTTTATTTATATTACAGTACCATTATTATTATTTTTCTTTGATGGGGTAAACAGCATCGGTATATACATACATATTTGATATGTTTAAATGCCATTATCATACTGTGTGAGTGCTTACACACATGCATTAGGTTTTTTTTTGTTTTTTTTACATCCTTCGAACGAATAGATGCTACAGACTAGTAGGTAATATAACTATAGGAATTAATCTATTAATTTATACATTTAATTGTACTTCTGAATTATTCTTATTTTTTCAGATGTTTTTTTTTTTTTTTTTTGTATTATTTTTTGTTCAATTGTAATGTGCTAACATTCACATTTTATTTCAGGTTTTTTGGTTGTGACAACCATAAGGACACATTTCTGCAGATCCTTGTTGGTTTGGCCAGGAAGTTCCCAGAGTTTGAGGTGTCACAGTGCTGTAATGGGCACAATGTAATCACCAAGATTCTCCCCGTCGTGGGCGGCAACCTTTTCAATGGTTTTGGCTCCAACTTGTGCAGGGACACAAACTCTGATGTTCACGCCAAGTTGCCCTCCAAACGCCAGGCCACCGGCGACTGTGTGAGGGATACTAGAAGCCATGACCAAATGAAAAGGCAGAAGCTCCAGGGGCAGAAAAAATTGGTGATGGGGGAGATAATGACTGCATCTTACAAGCCAGTGATTTGTGTCTCTTCAAAGGAGTTATACTTACTGCTACTGTAGACAGTGTTTTTTTCTGTGCAACAAAGATATTTCTCCCCCTGCAAGACAGTGACTTGTGCTTTTCTTCAAGGGAGCTATACTTACTGCTACTGCAGACAGTGTAATTTTCTGTGCAACAAAGATATTTTTCCACCTGCAAGACAGTGACTTGTGCTTTTTTTCAAGGGAGTTATACTTACTGCTACTGCAGACAGTGTTTTTTTTTCTGTGCAACAAAGATATTTCTCCCCCTGCAGGACAGTGACTTGTGCTTTTCTGCAAGGGAGTTATACTTACTGCTACTGCAGACAGTGTTATTTTTTCTGTGCAATAACGATATTTCTCTCCCTGCAAGACAGTGATTTGTGCTTTTTTTTTTTCAAGGGAGTTATACTTACTGCTACTGCAGACAGTGGGTTTTTTTTTCTGTGCAACAAAGATATTTCTCCCCCTGCAAGACAGTGACTTGTGTCTCTCTGGACGCAAGTACGCCAATTCTTTGAGAGTGAGGCCATCGTCAGGCGTGTCAACCTGGTGTGCCTTTCTCGATACACCTTGGAGGAGGTGGTAGAGGAGATGCAGACCGCCAGGGAGCAGCTGGTCATGGAGGACAATCGGGTGGTTCAGATGTTGATTGGAGAGCTCTCTGACCTGGACCCTGAACCGCCAGAAGACCTGCTTGCGGCAGCTACATTGCACTTCTCGGAGTACCTGGGCAGGATGTCCTTGGGTGAAATTATTGCAAATATGGTGTTTTTATTGGTGTCTTAGGATTGAATAATTGTCGCCCACCGATGACGTATGTTGACATTTTTGTTTTTGTTGCTCATAAACATATTCTTCACATCACTCTGAGATGCTTGCCTTTTGTTTGAGGTTTCTATGATGATTTTAAGTATTTTATTCAAATAAAACAAACAAAAATCGCCTCAGCACCCATTTGCGAAAGACGCGATTTCGAGTGCACAGTCACGTATGGTGTATTCTATGGTATTGCATATTAATATAGACTACATGGGCTATGCATGTAAGTGTTTTCAGATTGAAATTCCAATATTCCTGGAAATTATTGCAAATTTTGTTTTTTTATTGGTGTCAGGATTGAATAATTGTCGCTCACCGATGATGTATGTTGACAAATTTGTTTTTGTTGCTCATAAATATATTCTTCACATCACTCTGAGGTGTTTGCTTTTTGTTTGAGGTTTCTATGATGATTTTAAGTATTTTATTCAAATAAAACAAAAAAAATCATCTGAGTACCCATTTGCGGAAGACCCAATTTCGAGTGCACAGTCACGTATGGTGTATTCTATGATATTGCATATTAATATAGACTACATGGGCTATGCATGTAAGTGTTTTCAGATTGAAATTCCAATATTCCTAGAATTTATTGCAAATTTTGTTTTTCTTGGTTTCTCAAGATTCAATAATTGTCGCCCACCGATAACGTATGTTGACTAATTTGTTTTTGTTGCTCATAAACATATTCTTTACATCAGTCTGAGGTGTTTGCTTTTTATTTGAGGTTCCTATCTTAATTCTAAGTATTTTATTTGATTTTTCTAAAAATCTGCCGTAGGATCGGTTTGCAAAAGGCCAGATTTCGAGTGTCCAGTCAAGTATAGTGTAGTCTATGATTGGACCAATCCTTTTTCTAATTTATATTAATGATATAATCAATGCTAGTTCCAAATTTCAATTTACAATATATGCTGATGACACTAATCTCTTATTATCTGACAAAGACATCGCCCTCCTACATCGTAATCTTCATATAGAATTAAATTTAATTAATCAGTGGATAAAATTTAATGAACTAAAACTTAATGTTTCTGAAATTAATTATATATTTTTTCAAAATAGATCCATTAAAAATATTCTACCACCATTACAGTTAGAAGGGAGAACGCTGAACCAGGTAAATCATTCAAAATTCCTCGGGCTAAGAATTGACGAAAACCTAAATTGGAAGTTACATATAGATGAAATCTGCTTGAAAGTTTCAAAAATTTGTGGAATAATGTATAAGATACGTCATAACCTCACCACTGATGCACTGATAAGTATTTATTACACACTATGTTACCCTCATTTGACATATTGTGTTTCTATCTGGGCAAGCACGTGGCCATCTTTTCTAAACAAACTCGCAGTATCACAAAGAAAAGTTATTAGGTGTATTTTCTTCTTAGGTAAATTCGATTCCGTAAATGATTATTTTTCTTTGATGAAATTGTTAAAATTTGAATCTATACACAAGTATTTTTCATTAATATTAATTTACAAAATGTTACATTTTAGACCTAAAAATATTTTTAGGTTTGTAGATAGTTTTCATCAGACGAAGTAATAAAGTAGATTTAATTTCTCCACACTTTAGAACAGCTCTATTTAAAAACAGTATCATATGCACAGGCCCAAAATTATTTAATGTTTTACTGCTTAATACAAAGAATTTAGTAACAACTAATAATTATTTTCTATATAAAAGGAAAATAAGAGATTATTTACTAGAATCCTAGTAGCTAAATTTGCTAGTCATGGTTAAATATAATTGTTTGCCTTTAAATATTCTACAGGTTTATCAAATAGTTTACTATTTTTGTATTACATAATAGTTTCAAAAATTTATTTGTGTAATATAACTGTATAGTATCTACAAAATATTATGTAAAAATTTATAGTATGTGGAATAACTATCTGCAATATCATTGTAATGAATTTTTTGGTTATGTGAACACGGCACGCTGAAAGTGCAAGTTACGTAATATGTTTGTCAAGGAGCTTCGGCTCGACAAACACTTTGCTATGCTGTCAATTTTATAATTTTTTTTATATGTATATATATTTCCATAGCAATAAATGTTTACTTACTTACTTACTTACTTACTTACTTACTTACACACACTCATACAGAAACACACACTCAGACACAGACACACACACACTCGACACAGACATACACACTCAGACACAGACATACACACTCAGACACACACACTCAGACACACACTCAGACACACACACTCAGACACATACACTCAGACAGACACACACACACACACACACACACACACACACACACACACACACACACACACACACACACACACACACACACACACACACACACACACACACACACACACACACACACACACACACACACACACACACACACACACACACACACACACACACACACACACACACACACACACAGCTCTTGCTGCTACTGGTAAGGTGATCTGAATACGACGATAGATGGACATGTTGTGGGCTTAGAACGAGTGTGGAGTGTGCTGTAGTTTCAATACAGAATCAACAGGATATACATTTCGAATAAATAAGATGAAAATATAATGTTTGAGATCATGACAGTTGTTGAAATACATAACATTTACATTATTAATGTTGTTTTTAATATAACAAAAATCTACAAACAAGCATAATGATTGTAATATATAAGGGAATTTGTATCACATAGCGAGATGTTGGCTTCTACCTTAGGTGGAATTAAGGGTGGAAGCGGTGCGAAATATACGGAGAAACCATGATATCTATTTCGAATAAAACTGAAGAAATTAAGATGTTTGGGATCATTTCAGTGTTTATAATTTAAAATATGTATAAAATATATGTCGCTTTTAATATAAAAGATAACTAAAAACAAGCATTAAGATTGAAATATATATTACGAAAATTGTGGAAACCCCAAGACATTTCTCCTTAATCGTGTTCGTGAAAACAAGGCAAGATATTAGGAAGTTTGGCCAGACATGTAAACGCCTCTACAGACAGAGCGCGGGCTCCAGCCTCCAATGATATTTTTTGTGTTCGAAACTGGATCTGTCTTAATTGTCCAAACTTTCTTCTGCTTACATATTTTTGTGCAATATACAAACATCGTATATCTTACTTTAATTTGATGAAATTAATTGTAAACAATATAATATGCTTTTTACTTATTATTAGGAAAAGTAGAACAATTGTTTGTCGAAGCCATAAACACATAATGCATTGAAACATCAACACCCACACAGGTTTGAATACCACATCTCGTTATTTTCTACAATTCTCTAATATATTACAATCTTTTTGCTTGTCTTTGGTCTTCTATATTAAAAGCAATATATATAATATAAACCTTATGTAGACGATCAACTATAATAGTCTCAAACATCTTACTTTCCTCTGATTTATTCGAAATATATATCCAGATTCTTTCTCATGAAAACACATACATCCGCTTCGCTCCAACCACGCAGAGGGCCCACATTTCGTTATTTTCAACACTTCCCTAATATATTTCAAACTTTATGCTTTGTTTTATATAAAAAACAACATATATATTATAAATCTAATGTATTTCTACAACTGTTATGGTCTTGAACGTCTTACTTTCCTCTTATTTAACCGAAATATTATCCCGTTCAGTGTCTACATAGATGAAGTTATGAAGTTGGTGAGCTGTGATTCGTTACATGACCAGAGGCAAAACACTGGCAAGTGCAGAAATTCGTATCTTGAAAGTGTTTGTGATGTGTTGCTCAGAATTTGCCTAGTCATTGCATTTTGGCAAGTGGTCCTTGACATTACATGTAAACGCCTTTTATTACAGAGCAAAAAGGTCAGCAACATGCAGGAAGCTCTGCATCATTCACGCAGCTATCACAGAGTTTAAGTCTTGTCATCAATGAGGATAAAACTAAGTTTATATGCCGCCCAAAATGCAGACAGGAGCTTAATGTTAATGGCAAATATATTGAGAGGGTAAAAAGCTACAAATATTTAGGAGTGTATATTGGCTACACTGCAGAGAGCAGGGAGGCTGAGCTGAACTATCTGACAACACAATGTCGCGCCAGACTAAAGCCAATCAAAGTACTAGCATGGAGTAGACGCGGCATTGGAGTGTCTGTATTAAGAATGCTCTATCTGAGCACTGTAAGATTACTGATAGAGTATGCCAGTCCTGTACTCTCAAGTTTTGACGACAGGAGACTAATTATGCTAGAAAGATTACAAAACGAGGCAATGAGAGTAATTCTGAATTGCCCCAAAAATGCAATGATCTATGCTATGAGGTGTGAATTTAGTCTCCCAAGTATTCAAGACACCATTCGGGAAGTGAACACCGTGAGCGCTGTCAGACACATGCGGTCTGTAAGCGGAGCGGCAATGCATAACAAATTACAAGCAGTACGCAACAAACAAATTTTTCAAGTGGGGAAGAGACACTATATGGTGAGACTTGCTGATAGCTTCCACACTTATGGTATCGATAACACTGATATCCTAGCTGTCAGACCTGTTGTGCAACCACCATGGGAAGGGAGGGGGTTGGACGTGACAGTAGAGCAACTGCCTTACAAAAAATTGAATACATCGCTATGGAACTGAAGGTACAATATGAGTTAGAAATAAGTGAGCTGGTAGGTAACAACATGTCTACTCATGTCTACTGTGATGGTTCTGTGAGAGATGAGGGGAGGGCTGGGTGTGGAGTCCTTAGACATGTCACACAGGAGGGAAGGCACATAGACAGGGAATATAAGTACAAACTTAATGATAATATATCCTTCACTCAGACAGAACTGTGTGCCTTTAGGTTTACTTTGACCCTGCTGCAGGGGCTCGGAGGTACTAGGGATGTGTGGGTGTTCAGTGACGGTCGAGGGGCGCTGGAGTCACTGGTGAGCCCAAAGCCTGTACTAGAAAACCTGGTGTGCAAGTGCAAAACATTGGTAAAAACTCTTGAACCTTGCAGAAAAATAAGGTTCATGTGGATACCATCCCATGTTGGGATACGTGGAAATGAGAGCCGACCAGCTGGCCAAAATTAGCTGTACAAAGAGTGATATCGACTTTAAGTGTAGCCACACCCTTCAGCAAATAAAGACAAATATAAGGAACATGCACGCAAATATTGAAAAAGATAAGATAGCGGCTCAGTGTGACACGAGTGAGACACTTCGACACTATGTGCGTGTTTCTCAGTTAAGTGATTAAACATATGGAAAACACAGAGTGGCATGGAAAGACTGTTTGCACCAGACTTAAGATGGGCTACAATTACCTCTGGGAGTTGGGAGTGGAGGTGGGTGAGGCAGCCAGACAGTGTAGGCTGTGTGGGGAACCTGACGCTCACTCACTGCAATACTATGTACTCCGCTGCCCCTCGCTGTCACACAGCAGGCAAGGCACGTCCAACTCTCTCACGGATAAAGTAATATCGCTGTTTAACAGTAATAAGATAGTGGAAGTGTTAGCGCACTCCGATATAATAAGAAAAATTCTGTAACCTTGTAAATGCTTGAAACTTTTGTTTCCTATGTATTGAGCTTTATTCTACACTTAGTTTAAGTAATTAGCTATAACTCTTAAGTATAGGTACTAAAACATTAGCCATAGATAGCAATATATATTATTTTTAAAGTACTGCACAAAGTAATGTAAATCATCAAAACTTAAACATATCATTATTAGGATTAGGTTGATGGAGACTTACGTACCATCATCCTTTTGAGATAGAAAGTATTTATTTTATGTATATTTCTTTTTCTCAATAAATGTATCAAATTAAATCAAATCAATCTCCATCTCACCCTGTTCGTCCTTAGCATCTTTCTGTTACACCAACTATTTTCATGTCTTTCTTCATTGCATCTGTAGACCTCTTTGGCCTTTCATTTCCTTGGCATCTCCATCCTCATCATCCTTCTCCACCTCTACACATGCCCAAACAATCTCAATCCATCTCATACACTAATCATTCACTACTTTGAATTGTTGACTGCAACTATTTCAACTCTTCCACCTTCATCACCTTTATAAATTGCAGCCACCCTATTCCACTCTCCTTCTTCTTGTTCACGCATGTAATCAGTTTTGCTTATATTGACTTTCATTTCCCTAGTGTAGGGGTTCTCAATCTTTTGCAAGCAGAGCCTCCTCAAAGCTGGTTCAATACAGTTGAAGCCCCCCCTCCTCCCTGCGCCACTCACTCAACCAACGGTCCCAACTATGCCACCATAGAAAGATAGCCCTTTACTAGGCTATTATTGTATTGGCCCACAGTAGTAGTAGTAGCAGTAGTAGTAGTAGTAGTAATAGTAGTAGTAGTAGTAGTAGTAGTAGTAGTAGTAGTAGTAGTAGTAGTAGTAGTAGTAATAGTAGTAGTAGTAGTGGTAGTAGTAGTGGTAGTAGTAGTAGTAGTAGTAGTAGTAGTAGTAGTAGTAGTAGTAGTAGTAGTTGTAGTAGTAGTAGTAGTAGCAATAGTAGTAGATGTAGTAGTAGTAGCACTAGGCCTAATAGTAGGCATATCATCTGCATCTTTTATAGAAGTTTGCAGGCAGACAATGTTAATGTGAGACCTGAGCCTCCTTTGCCTTCCAAAGATCCTCAATTCTTGGCGCAATGTTTGATAAACGGAGCCTCAAATCATCCTCGTTTTGCGCACGATTACGGTATTTAGTTTTGAGTGTAGTTTGAGAATCTTGCCTCACACAAATACATAAGCCGCGTTTTTGTCGTCCACGCGCGGGATTGGGTTTCGATGAACGTCTTGGGGCCGTCTTGGGACCGTCTTGGGCCCAATCTGTGGCCACCACAAAATCACTTTTTCTTGACTTGGTGCCGAAATATTGTTATCTGGCTTGCAAACTTTCCTAAAAACTTTATTAAAAGTAAAACGTAGCTACTATGCTTTTATTTGAAATTATTTGGCGACATACTAATTTCCTTTTTGTTATGGTTGCCGAAATTAATGTCCGCGCCGAAAATAATCCAACAAAGTATATAACCAAAACTAAGCTGCATAATCTAAATGGGGTCTTACTAGTGTTAAATACAACCTCAGAATTTCTATTTGTCACACACCTACCAATAAATCCCAGTATCTTTCTATTGATCTATGTCTAGCTATAATACACTTCCCTGGGGCGCAAGTCACTGCTTACTTGAACTCCCAAAAGTACCTCTCACTATATTACCTTCCTAAGGTAGTGTCATTTAATGTGTAGTCTACAGACCTATTACCGGTAAAGATTCGTAAGGTGACCTATTCGATATCTCCTTACCTTTAGTATGCACTGCAAATTCAACCTCAGAAACTTAAGATCATATCAAACAGTTATGCCGCTGAATTACAGAAAAAAATACGATTTATTTTAGGTTACATTAGGTTTGGTTAGGTTAAGTTAGGTATTGTTTGGTTCGGTTACGGTAGGTTTGGTAAATTAGTTTTGGTTAGGCTTATTGAGCTGCAGCTCTGGGAAAGTTATGCTAACAAAGTTATTTTATGTTAATTTTTTACATCTTCACCAGAATGGCGTGTGGCTACGAAAGAAAATGGCTTGTGTTCATCTAAATGCCCTTGCTCTATGATAACTTCTAACATCTACATATTCATTATTAACACTGTTGTTTCAATGCACTAAACTCGTATCTTGAACCCCTGGAAACTGACAAATTATAGATCGAAGTGCTTGGACATACGTTGTCATCCACTATATTCATCAGCTATTAGTACGGCCTGTGCCTTATTATTTACCTGGTAAAGCATCTTTCATGTTAGGTTGATTATGTTATGTTAGGTACGGTTTAGTTCAGTTAGGCTCGGTTATATAAGCTTTTTACCCAAAACGTTGGCACATGCCATATCCATAAGATACAACATTCGTTAGGTTATGTTTAGATTAGGTTAGGTAATGTTATGTTAGGTTATGTTTGGTTAGGTTCGGTTATATAAGCTTTTTATATTTTATTATCCCAAAGTTAGACATTATAAGCATTATAAGGATACAGCATTCGTTAGATTATGGTTAGATTAGGTTATGTTATGTTAAGCCGCATTTTTGTCGTCCACGGATTCGAAGATTGTCTTCGGTAAACCCAAGTCAATATCAAGTCAATCCCGCCTGACGCGTTTTTGTCGTCCACTTTCGGCTTGGAGGATACGAAGACAGTTCCAAGCCGAGGAGACTCGGCTTCGAAGACTGCTCTGGAGGTGTCTTGGGAGACGGATTTCAGCTTGCAAACCGGATTCCCTTGAAAAACACCCACAAAAAGGAAATATGGCAGCCCAGAGAGGGTAAATAGTTACTTATTTGAATAAAATATACTGAATCCCACCTTAATTGTGGGAAATGACGCCACCTTAGTAGAAAAATAGTGCGTTGAATACACAAAAGTGATAATACTGTGTGGTAAAGCGGTAAAGCACAACCTTAATCAGGGTAAAGCATAGCTTTATCCTGATTAATGCCAAAAATGCATTGAAATGAGTATGTGGCGTTCTATCTATAATAGCACAGCTTACAGGTACAGCAGCCGTACCTAAGTGCTCGCTTTTAGATACGGCACGTGTCTATCTTTGGGGTAATAAAATATGAATGACTCATATAACCGAACCAAACCGTTTTTGTCGTCCACGCGCGGGATTGGGTTTCGAAGAACGTCTTGGGGCCGTCTTGAGCTCAATCTGTGGCCACCACAAAAACACTTTTTCTTGACTTGGTGCCGAAATATTATTATCTGGCTTGCAAACTTTCCTAAAAACTTTATTAAAAGTAAAACGTAGCTACTGTGCTTTTATTTGAAACTATTTAGCGACATATTAATTTCCTTTTTGTTATGGTTGCCGAAATTAATGTCCGCGCCGAAAATAATCCAACAAAGTATATAACCAAAACTAAGCTGCATAATCTAAGTGGGGTCTTACTAATGTTAAATACAACCTCAGAATGACCTCAGAACTTCTATTTGTCACACACTTACCAATAAATCCCAGTATCTTTCTATTTATCTATGTCTAACTATAATATACTGTTCCCTGTGGCGCAAGTCACTGCTTACTTGAACTCCCAAAAGTTCCTCTCACTATATGACCTTCCTAAGGTAGTGTCATTTAATGTGTAGTCTACAGACCTATTACCGGTAAAGATTCGTAAGATGACCTATTCGATATCTCCTTACCTTTAGTATGCACTGCAAATTCAACCTTAGAAACTTGTTAAGATCAAATCAAACAGTTATGCCGCTGAATTACAGAAAACAAATACGATTTATTTTAGGTTACATTAGGTTTGGTTTGATTAAGTTAGGTCTTGTTTGGTTCGGTTACGTTAGATTTAGTTTGGTTTGGTTATGTTAGTTTTGGTTAGGCTTATTGAACTGCAGTTCTGGGAAAGTTATGCTAACAAAGTTATCTTATTTGTTAATTTTTTACATCTTCACCAGAATGGCGTGTGGCTACGAAAGAAAATGGCTTGTGTTCATCTAAATGTTTTCTAATTGCCCTTGCTCTATGATGATACTCATCCGCTATTAGTACGGCCTGTGCCTTATTATTTACCTGGTAAAGCATCTTTCATGTTAGGTTGATTATGTTATGTTAGGTACGGTTTAGTTCAGTTAGGCTCGGTTATATAAGCTTTTTACCCAAAACTTAGGCACATGCCATATCTATAAGCGAGCACTATGTAGATACAACATTCGTTAGGTTATGTTTAGATTAGGTTAGGTAATGTTATGTTAGGTTATGTTTGGTTAGGTACGGTTTGGTTCGGTTATATAAGCTTTTTATATTTTATTATCCCAAAGTTAGGCTCGTGTCGTATCTATAAGCAAGCACTATAAGGATACAGCATTCGTTAGGTTATGGTTATGATATGTTAGGTTGTAGGACCAAAGTACGTATGGAAATAGTTTGTATGCATAAAGTTCGTACGCAATTGTTCGTAAGCAAATGTTCGTAAGGGATAAAGTTCGTATGGAAAAAGTACGTACGCAAAAGTTCGTACGCTAAAGTTCGTATGCAAATGTTCGTATGGTATAAAGTACGTATGTAAAATATTCGTAACGACAAAATTTCGTCAGGACATAAGTTCGTATAGAAAAAGTTTGTATGGAAAAAGTTCGTATGCAAATGTTCGTACGCAACTGTTCGTACGCAAATGTTCGTACGCAAATGTTCGTCAGGGATAAAGTTCATCTGACAAAAATACGTAAGCAAAAGTTCGTACGCTAAAGTTCGTATACAGATGTTCGTATGGTATAAAGTACGTATGTAAAATATTCATAACGACAAAAGCTCGTCGGGACAAAAGTTCGTATAGGAAAAGTTCGTATAGAAAAAAAATCATATGTAATTATTCATAGGTAAATGTTCGTCAGAGATAAAATTCTTCTGGGTAAAGCAGTACGTACGGAAAAGTTCGTAAGCATGTTTGTATGGTAATAAGTCGCTATGGATAGTTGCTGTACAAAGATTTTCTATACGAACCTATGTCCGAAATCCATGAGAAATAGGGGTGTGTCGCTGAGAGCCGACCCTGCTCACAACCACCATCACCACCACCACCACCACCGCCCGCTTCGTCTCCACCACCGACAACCAACATCATAATCTTGCACTCTGCCGCCGCCGCCTTTCCGTTAACGCAAAATAATATACATTGAGCACACAGACATGATGAGCCATTGCCTCCAGTAAATGTTTCAAGAAAAAAACTACTACTATCCTCCATATACAACAGCAACTACTACTACTACTACTACTATTACTACTACTACTACTACTACTACTACTACTACTACTACCCTCCCTATACTACTACTACTACTACTACTACTACTACTACTACTACTACTACTACTACTACTACTACTACCCTCCATATACTACTACT
>JAXIVD010003195.1:32500-35000 GCA_036785275.1 Cancer borealis
TACCTAAGAGAGTAAAATCACAAAACTCTCCTGTATTTCTCTGCAACTTGCTAATCAACAAGTCCAATAGAAATGTCATAACTTTTATTATTAGTTTAAAGATACATAAATGTGTAGCTTAACATGTTAGAGTAGTATTATGATGTATCAGAAATTACTAATTGATAATGGCAGGAGTCGTGTGAGGTGAGCACAGAGGTCGCCGCTAGGCATTTGTAGCGAAAACTAAATCAAAGTGGAGGTATTTAGGAGTTGTGGTAATGTAGGTGGTTATGTTATTGGATTTAGCAATGGAAAGTGTAAGACTATAGATGTTGGTATATTTGGGAGGTGTAATTTCAGTGGTGTGTGAATTAAGAATGAAATTGTGGATGGAGGGGAGGCCCACGAGGTACTATGGTGCTGTAGTGTGGTGTAAAGGAGTTTGGTGTGGCATGGTGTTATAGTGTGGTGGGGTTGGTGTGTTTGGCCTAGTGTGTCGTGTATAGGGCTTAGTGTGTAGTGTGTAGAACCTGGTGTGCGGTGTGTAAGACCTGGTGTGCGGTGTAGAGGTGTTGTGTAGTGTAGTGGGGTGGGATTTGATGTGTGGTGGTGGTGATGGTGTGATTTATTGTGGTTCTGCGTGGTATGTTATGTGGGAGAGAGTGGAAGATATTGGTTGTGGAGATTATACTGTGAGTGTTGTGATTTGGAGCAAAGCTAATATTAACTTATATTGATATACTTATGCCTTTTTATAACCTGTGGTTGTGGTGAGAATAATGTGTTCTGTTGGGGGTAGTTGGCCCAGTTAAGTAGTTATGCCTTGAGAACTAGTCGGATCTGGGTTTTGCAAAGGGTAGCTTTTTCACTGAAGGAGAATATTATCAGCAAATATTAAGTCACTAACCTAATAAGTTGCATACAGTACTTCCTGTCTAAACTCCAGAGTTTCAGCCTAATTTTGTTCATGTGAGTGTGTATGGGGGGATCACGTGCTGGACTCGTGACCACAAGCTATTACCCTTCTAAGAGAGCTTTGGGCTCTTTGATCTATGGGTAAGGCTTTCATACACAACCCATCTCATTCTCTTGCTCAAGAAAGACAGTAACTCCTCGTTCACTTGTGAAAACTTTGCACATTGAGCGATCGCGAACCTCAGCCTGGCAAGTGACAAACTGGGATGTTATCCACTGACCTACAGACCTACCGTGTGTGTGTGTGTGTGTGTGTGTGTGTGTGTGTGTGTGTGTGTGTGTGTGTGTGTGTGTGTGTGTGTGTGTGTGTGTGTGTGTGTGTGTGTGTGTGTGTGTGTGTGTGTGTGTGTGTGTGTGTGTGTGTGTGTGTGTGTGTGTGTGTGTGTGGTGATCTGGAGGATCACGTGCTTGACTCGTGATTGTCAGCCATTATCCACCCCGAAAGAGCTCAGAGCTCATTCTAGCATTACGTGACATAAATATGGCGTTTCCTTGCTCTTGAGAACAGATCACGGACACCTTACAATTGTGTTTTGCAGTTGGAAACACCAGGAAAAAGGATGGTAGAAGACATTGGAGTATCGGTGTTCTATCCTACTAATGCAGGATGAGGTGCAGGGTACCCATATGAAAATATAATATCAAAGCTATAACATAACTGGAACCTTACATTATTTCATAGGTCACTTGTCATTAAGAAACTTAATAAAAGCAACGATGGAGCAAATGGCAATTGAGGTAGACAAACCTGCTACAGAGCAAAGGATGCTAAAAATCTCTGGGTTCGGAGAGGCCACTTTGATAAGCACACAGACAGGTAAGCAGAAGTACAGACAAAGACGTGTGTGTGTGTGTGTGTGTGTGTGTGTGTGTGTGTGTGTGTGTGTGTGTGTGTGTGTGTGTGTGTGTGTGTGTGTATGTGTCTGTGTGTGTGTGTGTGTGTGTGTGTGTGTGTGTGTGTGTGTGTGTGTGTGTGTGTGTGTGTGTGTGTGTGTGTGCGCGCGCACGCGCACGCACGCACACACACACACACACACACACACACACACACACACACACACACACACACACACACACACACACACACACATACACACACACACACACAACCTTACTTACACCTTGTTACTTACCATATTAGAACACTACCTAGTGAAATTGATCTTGAAGCGTTTTATGAAGAAATAGGAAACGTCAAATGGGATATCATGGGCCTTACAGAGGCTGGTAGGGCTTAAATTAAAGATTAAACACATTTTTTTTCAGCGGAATAAATGCCAAGAAAGAACATGGAGTGGGTTTTCTAGTTAACAAAATAGTAGATTGGAATATTGAAAATGTTTTATAATTTGAGTGAGACAGTAGCAAGCTTGATAATCAAACAAAACAACAGATATCAAATAGAAGCCATGTTTAGGCACATACATCTGCCAACGATGAAGAGGACGTAGAGAGATTTTATGATGATGTAGCAGATATGAAAAAACAAAAAACTCAATATTCTTTCATTGTAGGCGAGTTTTAACAAAACTCTGGAAAAAAG
>JAXIVD010003195.1:37500-48810 GCA_036785275.1 Cancer borealis
TGTGGACGAGCGGGGTGCAGGAGGTGGCGGGGAGGAGGACACCAGCCCGTAACCCAACTGTAGAAGTGGATCACCATCGCCGGACAACAGTGATGACCTCTGCAAGGCAAGAGAGGCAAGTGTAAGTGGAGGGAGGGAAACTATTTTTGTTTGCCTCTCTGCTTTTTTACCTATTTAAAACCTGATCATTCTACTTCTTTGCCACCCTTACACCCTACTAAGGTTTGGAGACGAGGACACAGAACACTGGCATAGCAAAGCTGAGGAAGCCAAACAAAGACAGCGAGTTGCAATAAGGACACATCAGGTGAAGATGTCTCAAGTTAGGCAAGCCTAACTTGGTCAGTGATACAAATACACATAGAGATAAGTTAGCAGCAGTCCATGACACTACAGTTCACCACTTTCACATCCACCACCTAGCGGAGACAACCTAACTGGTGCACGCCCAAAGGAACAACAAGCTACTGAAGATAATAGCAACCATCTAACAATATCATCCAGAGCAATGAAGCTACCCGAACAAGGCCATCCAGGGTTATAACAATCATATGAACAATGTCATTCAGTCCAGCAAGCCTAGGATCTGCAACTACTACATAAATAACATCTGTAAACATGGTTTGAAGGGTGTGGGATGCAACTATGACCACCCAAAGGCATGCCCAAAGTTTCTGAGACATGGCTTTGATGAAATATTAAGCTGCACACTTGTAAGAAAATGCCTTCATTATCATCCAATTATATGCAGATTCTTCATTAAATCCCAGAAATGCTATAAAGAAAATTGTAGGTTCCCTCATATCAAAGGGACTGAAAGGAAGCAGCCTTCTAAATCACAAACGTAAACAATGAGTGCTACATACCACATTAGACAACAGGGATCATGTTAGGCTCACTGGATATTGATGGATAAGTTGAGTTATGTCTGTATGTATGTATGAACTATATTATATTTTCTGCAACGTAGCCAAAACCGTCAACATACGGGGCCTTTTCAGTTGCCATGTAATGTAACATATATATGTACCCTCTTACCTTTATTACTATGAAAACAACTAACAAGTAGTTTTAACTATGTAAATCAAATAGGTCTGATAACTAACACACCTTACTAACCACTGATTATTAAGTGTAAAGTAATTGTATGTTACACCCGTGTCTAGGTGCGGCTCGCTACCGGCAGATATTATCCTGAGGGTGTGACGATAACAAGTGTTTGCTGTAACTCTAAACTGTGTGTACGTGACCAAGTGATTTACTGGTGATTCTTTACTGGCCTGTCTCAAAGACTTTATTGGTCGAATCATCCTGTGTATACTCTGTAAAAATTACATAGTTTAATATACACATAAAAACACTAACTCTTGAGTGTACTTAACCCCACACTCTAATAAATAAATTAATGACCGCTCGACCATAATCTACGCTACTGAAGAACTGAAGATTCTACCTCTGGCACTAATTGAACTGCCAGATTAATTGTGGAACTTCCGTCTGTCTCAATCACCTGTCAGCTGCCTGGACTCTGTCTTCAACTGGTGAATCAACAGGCATTATGTTACTTCTGTTGGCGATAAACAACCAGCACAGGTACCAACGGTGGTAACTTAAATAGTGCCAACGGGTAACAATCAAATAATGCACCAATACACCACCAGCACAAGTATACTGACAATGCCTGGTTGGAACCACTACGAAATTGTAATCTGCTCATGGAGACAGAGCACAGCAGCTCAGCTTTTTAAGAGAAGTCTATGGAGAAAATTTTGGAAATGGAAAGGAGTTTAAAGAAAATGACATAACAGCTGACACATAACTAATAGCATAACTAGAGAGAATGGAAATGAGACAGTGAGAATGCATCAACCAATACTGGAATTCAACAAATTTCTCTACAGCAATATCATAGTGCCTCAGTGGTGCAGTGGTCAGCACGTCATCCATTGACTCGAGTTCGTAGGATAACCTGGGGAAGGTAAAATGTGGATAGTCGGATGTCACAGTGGCACTGCGTCACGGCATAACGGATTAATTTCCACCCCAGGCTCAAAGGCCTATGTGACGGGAGATGAGCGCCCGCAGCTACGCGCAGCATAGCGTGTGCCCCGACTTTATCTTATGATATCAGTGGTCTCCATCAAAAGCAAATCGGGCCAAAATGTACATATTGAAGGAACTAGCTCACTAGGAAGACTTATGGTTCTTTGTGCTAAGTGAAACACACCTACATAGAGACCATCTAGATACTGAGATTGGTATAGATAACGACACTGCACCGGAGGGAGAGACAAAATAGAAGTAATGGGGGAGTTGCTAACTATGTGCGCGACGATCTTGCAACAAGCGCAGAAATTTTAGAAACTTCTCTAATGGGACTACAAAGCTTCTGACTTGTACATAAAAACCAAGCTACCAATGTACGGAAATGATAAAAATTGCAAACAAACTTGTAGGTTTCATTGGAAGAACTTTCAATTTTAAATCAGAAAAAAGAGAAACTTACATTATGTAGCTCATTCGTGCGACCCCATTCAGAACACTGTGTACAATTTTGGTCACCTTATTTCAAGGACATAGAAAAACTGAAGAAAATACAGCGTCGCGTAACCAAAATGATACCAAGATTACGTAACAAACCATACGAGAAACAACTCACCGAACTAAATTTATTTCCCCTAACGAAAGGAAAACTAAGAGACGACTTAATTGCAGTATTCAAATTTTTTTAAATATTTACTAACGCTTATTTCACAGTGGTTCGTACTAACATCACAAGAAACAACAATTACATATAAATTGGAAAGCGTTTCGAAATAGATGAAGCCAAATATTTTTTCTTTAATAGTGCTATCAATGTTTGGAATGGTCTACCCTCACGCGTCGTTAACTCAGCTACCGTAAACACTTTAAAAAAAGTGCCTCGATAAGTGCTTCATATCAAATCCCCGGCTGTCACTGTTCTCAAGGGAACATTCCTAGACTTTTTACGCTAACTGATCTCAATTTCCCATATTTTGGAGTAACATGTTAAAAACAAAACATACAATAGTACTTTGGAAATAAAGTAAAAAAAAAAATTCCTTGTTAACTGATGACAAATGGAAAGAAATAACGTCATTTATTACCATTTGATAACAAATAAGGAAGACGAGAACTTTTAACAGTTCATGAAAAAAGTGCAATGGATTACTTTGTCGTATGGAATGACTGCAAGAAGAGACCGAAGAAACACGATATTACAGTACCTTACCTGCCGCATACGTGAGAGGGAGGGAGTGCAAAAGGACCCGTAGGTCTCCCCAGCAGGGGTATCTTCCCTCTGTAAGTCACCCTGTAGGTCTGGGTGAGCCACGCCACGTGAGACATCCTCCAGCTGGTCATGAGATGAGGCCACTTCTGGGACCACTTCCCCTCGAGCTATATCCTTCACCTTATGGTCTTGGAGAGAATAAACAAATAAATAAATATATATATATATATATATATATATATATATATATATATATATATATATATATACATATATATATATATATATATATATATATATATATATATATATATATATATATATATACACATATAAGAAAGAAAGAGAGAGAGAAAGAGAGAGACGAGAGAGAGAGAGAGAGAGAGAGAGAGAGAGAGAGAGAGAGAGAGAGAGAGAGAGAGAGAGAGAGAGAGAGAGAGAGAGAGAGAGAGAGAGAGAGAGAGAGAATTATATATGATTATGTATGTACATAAAAACTCATATCAGATAGAACCGAGTATCCAAACTAGGTGGTCTGTCCTTAACTTTGAGTAAACACTGTCAAAAGCAAACATAAAAAGTAAACAAAATCAGAAACAACGTAGTCGAACAGCCAGCAGTTAGACCGTGTCACAATAGCATGCATCGGAAATCTTGTTGGAGGAGATGGTAGTAAAATTATTAATTCACTTCAACATTCATAAACCATCTAAATATTTTAAAACACTCTATAAGTTTTGCTTGGATGCAACGTGTGTTTAGTTGTGTCAGCTTCACTTCATAAAATTCAGTGCAGTCAAATTGTATTTGTCAATATCTTAGTTTTACTCCGTTACTTCTCATTCATGGTAAGTCATCAATTTAAAACAGTTAATTTACTTCAACATTCATAAAATATCCAAATATTTTTATAAACTCTAAAGTTTTGCATGGATGCAACGTGTCTCGAGAGAGAACATGTTTAGTCGTGTCAGCTTCACTTCATAAAATTTATTTAGCAATGAGAGGATCATCTTCGTAGCCCTACACTGGATAGCTTCAATTTTGCTATGTCCTTTGCAAGGTGGGGCGAACAATTCCATTACATACTCCAATTGGAGTTTGATTAAGCTCAAATATCGATGTAAAGTTATGTTTATATTCTTTAAGGACAAAATTATGTTTATAAACCCCAACATTACGTATATTAGCTTTACCATCGGCGTCTTCATAGTGTTGGGAAAACTTTAGATTCGACGCAATCTTAACACCAAACTTTTTGATACTACGTTTTCAATTTTCATTCCACTCATATTGTATTCATATTTTTGGTTTCTTATTAAAGGTGATTAAAGAATTCCCTCGAACTAGGCATCTATGGTTTCTTATTAAGGAATACGGCATATGTTGACATTAAAAGGCATTTCCCACAAATCAGATCATGCAGATATTTTGTGTAAGTCTTCTTCGAGGCTTTAAAAATAAGGGATTAAATAATTCACTCGATTTAGATAACTTTAGACCATATTGCTCCATAGCGTTAACGAGAGAGTGTTATCCCTCTCACCAAGAAGCTGCCGTGAACCAGGATCGAACTCGCAACCCATTAGGTCACGAGTCGATCATTGTACCACAGAGCCAACCGGCTTAGTCTGTCGCTGTCTGAGATTACCGAGTTTTTTATTTTCGTTCACTGTCTTTCAATCGACTGGGACTTGTAGGAATTTATTAAATAACGATGCAATGGTGTCAATTATTTAATTTTATTGTTTCTTTTAAAATTTTGGGATAAATATCGTCTGGTCCCCAGCTTTTATATGTTTTCACAGTTAATTGCTTTCAGTACGTCTTTGATATTAATCTCAAGATTTGACAGTGTATAATTGGAGCTTATTACATTATCATAGATGCAGTTTTGTTGATCAAGCACATCAATTTTCATTATCATTATTCGCTCTAGCAGGGTTCGGCCGTGGCATCCTGTCTGCATACTAATGAGGCACTGCTAGTTGCGTCATTAATATTAATGTTATTGATGTTAATGCTATCATCTACTTGGTTTAAGTATTCCATGTACCATTGCTCAAAAAATATCTGAAACAAATCTGAGGTAGCAATTAGACAAATCGGACGAAGGTTTCTGGTAAATGGTAGAGGACAGGGCGTGAAGTTGGCAGCCCTGCATGGTTGATATTAGTGATGGGGGAACCGAGTAATTTAGGAAAACCGAGTAATTCAAACTCGAGTAAACCTAGCGCCATATAACTCATTTATCATTTAGTGTGCACTGCTGGTGATTGGTATCGAACAGGGGGACATCTCGTAGAATTTTTCTTTCAATCATATACCATACACATAGACCAGCAAGCTTAACGTCTCTAGACCACCAAGTTTGAAACACCCTTATTTGGGAACAAGCTTAATTCAAAGGCCCTCCTCTTGAGACCAATAAACTCAAAACATCTTATTTAGACTAGCAAGCTTATCAGATGCTTATCAGATCTATACACACAAAAGGATAATTGAATTACAGGAATCGAGTAAACTGAGTAAGAATCACCAAAACTCAAGTTCCGATTAAACCGACTAATGCTGAGCTGAACTGTGTTGCGCGGAACGACTAGTAGAACAAGACAGAAGAGGACGTTTTCATGTCGTCTCTTTAACATACTTCCTTCCCAAACATAACTGTACGCACAGCTCAATCCTCACCATGATTTATTATCGTTAACTATGTACCTAGGTCTTCTTTTGATCCGTTTTGATGTTACGTTACTAAATATGTAATGCTGCATTAATAAACAATTGAATTAAACGGTAGCACTAGCAGCAGTAGCAGCGGCGGTAGCCTTAGTGTGACATGCAGCAGGACACTGCCCATATACTGCTGGACAGCTTACAGCATCGAAGGAGGGTCGCGACTCTCACAGTGCTGCACAAAGCCCATGTCCAATATACCCTACTTACTTCGGGTCCCTTGGAGGCTAGCAAGCACATTACGTGACGGTAGTGTCTGATCACCTCGAAGTCCCAAAGATCCGTACAACAGGGTGTTAGATAATATGTGCTACAACGGTGGTGTGGAATATCTTCACAACTGACGTGGACGTCGAAAATGATGTCAACTCACCAGGTGAAATCTGCCGCTCACATCTGAGTTCGAATACACCCACCCTGATAGTGACAGTGCAGTGCCTTTTGCTCTCTTACATTCTGGGTGATGGTGCCTGATAGTGACCGTGCCATAGCCATATAAACTGTATACATAGGGTGCACCTTTAAGATAAATGCCTCAGGAAAGAGGTCATCTTTAACTTCCGAAAAATAACTGTGCTGTAAACATAATCTACATTATGTTAAAGACCTTCCTATTTAAATGAGAGAGAGAGAGAGAGAGAGAGAGAGAGAGAGAGAGAGAGAGAGAGAGAGAGAGAGAGAGAGAGAGAGAGAGAGAGAGAGAGAGAGAGAGAGAGAGAGAGAGAGAGAGAGAGGTTTACAATGTCAGGTTCAGGAATCATATCATGGTTTTTGTCACAATACGATCACTCACACACTGCCCTTAGCAAGTCATCCATAATATCCTGCTGATTATTCAAATTATGGGAAAATATAAAAACTACTTTCCTTTTATTGAACAAAGACAGCTTGACTTGTAATCTCTCGCCTGAAATACTTTGTTGCATTCAAATTATACGCACGAAGATGTATTGTTGTTTTAAATCTAAGATGACTGTAAAGCTGCTTAACTGTGTTTCAAACACAGGTGACTCATATAGTTTCGCAACAATTTACAACCCTTAGTAATTCGTCAGGAAACGAGTGCGTAAGAAGAGCTGTGACAAGTACCAACTTAATCTCGGTTGAGTTAAAAGTACTATTTAAAGACACGACCCACTGTTGTTACCTGGTGTGGTGGTTGTTATTTATCACACCACAGTCACCATATGTTACCACCGATACCACCATATGTTATCTTGGTGCTACCAGGTGTTACCGTGGTCATGGTAACGAGTGTTATGTGAGATAGTGTGGCCCGAGCGGTTTAGCCAAATACGTGTACTTTATACAGTTTTATTTACAGTATAAGAGGATCAGTACACTGGTACATAGAATAAGTCTCACTGCTTGTATTTGTATTCTAATCAAGCAGGGTTATGCACATAGATTAAAGTATATCACAAGAGTCACTGTGGCACTATATCTCCACACTTGGGTATAAGGTGAGGTTTGTGCAATATATATAACTTCAGCGACAGTTTGTAGGGCACTCGTAATAACACAGAAATGTCCGTAATAACGGTCAGTCCGGACCTCGGATGTACGGTGAGAGTAGAGCACTCCGAGATCCGTGACTTGTAGGTGTAGCTGCGCGGTTAGGTCTGCGAGCTGGGCAAGCTGGGTGCAGTGCAAGCAGCCAGCAGCAACGCCTGTCAAATGCTGACATCGGCCTCCTTTCTTGCTGAGTCTGCAGCATCTCTCTGACCGGATGGCGGCCAGACACCACGAGACTGCTTCCCGAACGTTCGGCCTCCTCACGTTACATGACATTCGAGAACCTACTAGATATATACCTCAACAATTATAATAACATTAATTGCATAATACATGAGATATATAGGAATAAAAATATAAGTAATACTATCTGCCTAATATGGGGTACATCGCTCGGTCACCTACTCGACGCGACCTCGCAACGTTCCTATATATCTAGAGTCATGTACCTAACCTTGTGGAGGTGTCAATTCGTGGTCGCTAGCAGCTTTATTTGAAACTCTACTTTGTAACATATAATAGGGTGTTAAAGCATATTTCACTAGACAACATAGAGGAATCATTATAATAATCACCAACACTATCGGTATGATGACCGTAGGGACTCATGTAGATCGGTAGGGAAGCATGGACTGCCGATTCAAAATCTGAGATGTTATTTAATTTAAACTCAGAAATGGTATTAGTCACATACTTAATAGTAGAAATATTTACACTTTGAGCAAAATCTAAGGTGTAAATATGCATAAAAATTTAGAAACAAAAACCTTCATGAAGTGTCTCAGGATGAGCCGACACTGTTGCTGAATTCAAGGTACATAAATTAAGAATAGCAAAGTGACCAGTCTGTCGACCATATAACCTTCCTGAAGGGCAAATCACTGTCACCATCGTGAGACTGATGAAGAAAAAGTAATGATGGCCCATGAAACTTTCATGACGAAAAAGGTTCTGGCAGCATTTGAGTGTAAGGGCATAGGTTTAAGCCCTATGAAGCATCGTGTTGAATCAAAGCAACTTCACACGCACCTTCTTCTTTAACAGGTAAGAAAGCAAAGAGAGACGCAGGGCAAAAATAAAATCCTATATGCTCAGATTTACACTGGTGAAGTATTTGGTATTCATCGGTACTGTAGAGAGTGTGCCCCTCGTTGACCAGCACAATAGAATCAGGTAAATCAACGGCGAGAAAAAGAGGTGTTGACTTGAAATGGGAATGACTCTATTCGGTGAATATCATAAACAACCTTTGAATGAAAGGGAACAAAAGAAAGTATGGAAATAAACTACGTTCATTATATAGCATTCAGCAAGAAATTATTTGCGAGAACGTAGATTGTAACCATGAGATTTAGTGGGTTGAAGTGTGGTATTAGTATTAAGATACACAGCGTTAGTAAGATTAGCTGTTTTTACCATGCTTGTTTAGTTTTGGCCTTCGTCCGTTTTAGACGATCGCTATGTATAATTTCCAGCGTTTGCAGCCACGGATCTAACACCTCAAACTTATTTCCACTAATATGCTTAGTAATCAGGCGCGGTTCTACAAATTTAGGTGAAAGTTTAGAAGACCTTTCAGGTACTTGAACCATTACTGTATCGCTTGCTTGCAATTCAACAGGAGAAGCTCTTTTATGTTGCTTTTCTGCCATGGCTGTTTTTGATTCTTTTAAATTCCTCTGTACTTCCTGGTGAATATCTGAGAAAACTTTAAGCTGACATTTTCCATAATCATCCACATAATAAACAGGAGGCTGAGGCGAACTTATGAGATCAGTCGGGAGTCTCATTTCTACTCCGTAGAGTATATAGTGAGGCGAGTGACCCGTTGACTCACAGTTACTTGAATTAATACTGGCTGCTACATGTGAAAGCCAATCTTCCCAAGTTTCTAACAAACCACCCACCACTGGCCGCAATACTTCTAAAATTTTCTTGTTAGCGCGCTCTACAAGACCATTGCTGGCTGGATGATAGGCTGTAATGAAAGTTTGTTTTATGGTATATTGACTACATATTTCGCTCAGCAATGCATTTCTAAACTCCCTACCATTGTCAGAAAGAATAGTCCTTGGAGTAGAATGAACAAGAAACACTTTACTAATGAGTGCATGAGCGACAGCGCCAGCTGTTTTGTCCTTCAAGGGAGCCAGAACGATGTATCGTGAGAAATGGTCGACACACACATACGAGAAGATACTTGGACCCTTGACGACTAAACGGAAGTTGCAGTAAATCTATGCCAACGACATCCCAAGGTTGATTGGGTGGTGGATATTCAGAAATCGGTGCTTGTTTAGGCACCGTCCCCTTATTCCGTGCACACTCAACACACTGATCCACATGTGCGTCCACATCCATTTTCATGGTTGGCCAGTAGTATTGATAGCGTGCAACGCGTAAAGTACGATATTTCCCCTTATGTCCGGCAACTGCTGTGTTATGAAGTTGATATAGTACTGTCGGTACATACACCTCGGGTATTACTAACTGTGTTACCGGTTTTTTCTTGTTCGACCAATGACGGCAAAGAACACCATCCGTATTGAGTAAAAACTGAGAAAGAGGTCTATGTAGTTCAGGCAATTTAACATCATCACCGGATTCAAGATGATACACAACCTTGCTCCATACATTATGTTGACGTTGAGCTTCAGCGAGAGCCTGCATAGTAAAATTATCAAGCGGTTTGGTGGCTTGATCGACAGCACCAATAGGTATATTTCTTGACAACGCATCAGCCACTTTATTGGCTCGACCTGGCAAGTATTTGAATTCAGGATGGAATTCCTGTATTGTTAAGTACCACCGCGCGAGTCTACCGGTAAGGTTGCGACCCTTGAAAAGCTCGGTGACAGCCGCGTGATCAGTATAACACGTGATATGGTAACCTAGGATTATATCACGGAATGTTGTGAGTGCCCATACTACCGCGAGTGTCTCTTGGTGAGTCACGGAGTAGTTAGACTCCGCAGAATTTAGGGTTCTGCTCGCGTAAGCAATAGCACTATTCTTCCCTCGTTCGTCGGTTTGCATTAAAACAGCACTTGCATCCGTGAATAATATAAACGGTTTAGCATAGTCAGGGAACGCGAGAATAGGTGCGTGGGTCAGAGCAAACTTAAGGTTACAGAACCTTTCTTCTTGACCAGCACCCCAATGAAACGGCACGTCCTTTTTTAAGGGCGATGCTATACTGGAAAATCCTTTGACGAATGATCTATAATATCCGCATAATCCTAAGAAGGATCTTACATTGTCTACATTTCGCGGTAGAGGAAAGTTTTGTATGGCCTTTACCTTGTCATCCATAGTGTATATTCCATCTGCATTAACTAAATGGCCAAGAAAGGTGATGGACTTTTGTAAAAAAAAAAAATCACACTTGGATAATTTTGCTTTGAGACCAGCTTCACGGAATTTTAACAAGATTGACTCTTAAGTTAGCAAAATGAGATTTAGTATCTCTACTCAAGATAATAATGTCATCAAGGTAGGCGTATATATTATATGGGGTTTTAATTTAATAATGTGTTTCGCCCTATCGGTTGACCCTAGAGGTTCACCGGGTAATGCAATGATGTCACGATAGCGTTGTAATAAATCTATCAATGAACTCCCTAACTCAGGATAATCATTAACCCTTACCAATGAATGAAACGTTGTTGAATGTTTTGTCTCCTCAGTTTGACGCGAGTTAACTGAGGCAACACTACTACGTAGACTTAAATCAAGTGGTTTTGGATCCATCTGTCTGTCATAAACTAACGCCTTGGTTAAGAGTACTCCTTGTTTTAAAGTTATAG
>JAXIVD010003196.1:5000-15000 GCA_036785275.1 Cancer borealis
ACGGCTGTCCACACTGTCCATACCGTGCCAACATCTCAAGCAACCTTACTCGACACATGCGTGCCCGTCACCCTGAGAGCCCAGGTCTGCTGCGTCCACACTCCCACATTCACCAATACCACCACCAACAGCAACAACACCATCTCGACCAGCAGCCCTCTGGGCTACAAAGAGAGCTACACCACAGCCTTCCAGAGCCTGAAGAAACTTGACTTCAGTAGTTTTCTCACTCAAAGAAATTCCAAAATAACACTAAATTGAATTTGGTCATGGGCAGTGTACCATTTGTTTATTATTCATTGCATAGAATTTTGAAGAAAAAAAGTTTATTTGGCAAGATTCCTTTGGTTACCTGAAGAGAGACCATCGTTATTATTAGGTATCAACAGAGCACATATCATTGTTTGGGCAGCAGTGCAGGAAATATCTTTGTTACCACCTTTTGCTGCCCTTTACATCTACGACTGCTTCAGCATATCTTATGTTTATATAAATGGCAATGCTAAAAAGTTACTTGTATTAGTATACCTCAAGACTGCTTTTTCTAAACATGATTTAGAGAAATCTATTAGTAGTCTGAGTTCTTGATGTGTACACATAGATGAAGGATGCAACTCAAAACGGTGCACATATACTTTTGTAGTAAATTGTGTACGTAGTCATTTATAAATGTTTTTACTCCATGGAATTTTCCATGGAAATATATACTACATATTGAACAGCAGACATGACATTGCCTTACAAATAGAAAACTGGTATGTCATGAGTCTGTGGATTGTCAACAGATGAAGAAACTTTTTTGTCTGTGATGGTTGCAAGATAGTGGAAATTGCTCTTCCAAGATTTTTGTTTAACTGCAGTTTAACATACAGTTGTATAAACTGTGAATTGATATTACTTCTGCTCTATTTTTTTGGCAGTTATATCACCTTTTTGATAAAGGTTTAGTTAATTGGTGAGCTTTTTGACATTGAACTGAACTCATCAATTATGTGAAACTCAATTTCTCTGAATCTCATCACAGTCATAGGATGATGCATACTGATGCATCATTGCTTTGAAAATGCAAAGCTAAAATCATTTGCCTTATTAAAAAAAGTAGGAGAAGAAAGGATATGGCAAGCCATGATTTTCCTTCATCCACTATGTGGTTACGGCTTAATGGTGCTTAACCTTAGGAACTGCAGTTTCGGTTGGATTCTGTCAGTATAGGGTTTTTTGCTGGTGTAAAGTCTGAAAGTCCTTGAAATTGGTTAAGTTATGGTCTTGTAGTGATAGAGGTGAGTCTTGGCTGCAGGGTGGTAGTTGCTGTGGTGGTCCAGTGCTGACAGCATTGTGTGTTGCAGGGGGACGGGTCCGTCATGTGTCCGCTGTGCAGGAAGAGGTTCCAGGGTCCCAACCGCCAGTACGTGCTGACTCGCCACCTGTCCACTACGCATGCTCTGGAAAAACCCTACCACTGTCCACACTGCCCCTACCGTGCTGCACGCAGAGACCATGTGTCCCGTCACGTGAAGATGGTGCACACTCCCAGGTTGCATGCACTGGCTGCTGCTGCCACACTGGCCACACTGCCTCACCAGCTGCAGGAAGAGATCCAGCAGCTTCACCTGGCTGGAGAATCTCAGCAGCAGCAGCAGCAGCAGCAGCAACAGCAGCAACAACACCATAATATCCCTGAACTCCAGCAGCAAAATGAATAATATGAATTTTTTGTACACGGACTCAAACCTTGGTGTACATTGCATATGTTGGCATGTGATGGATGGATGTTGTGGGGCAGTGGTTCTTTGTTAAGTTACTAAGCATTGTCCTGAGGTCCTCCCATGATGCATTTGATGTGTACAAGGAAAACAAAATTCCATATCATTTATAGGCATCCCTCTGACAGGCTTATTTGGTTTAACATTGAGGTGTAATTGGCTGCCCTGCTAACTGTGAGACTGATGAAGTGTGTTATTACAGGCAAGTGTTGGCGGGAACACTGGGAGCCCTTCACTGGTGGCACCCCTGCAGGAAGTGGCTGGGCAGGAGGGCAGCGCCTCATGCACAGTGTGCGGTAAAGCATTCAAGGGCCATAAGTTCAAGTTTCGTCTGCGCCGCCACATGATAATACATACTGGAGAAAAGCCATTTGCCTGCCCTTACTGTCCTCACCGAGCAAATATTCGCAATAATTTGACACGTCACATATTTTTCCAGCATGGCGTTGGGGCTCCCACAGGTGGCTCCCAGCCCTCTCCCCCAGTTCCCTTAACTGCCGCATTCACACAGGGAGGAAGGGATGAATGCTTTAATGTAGAGCAAGACCCTAAAGATATGCAAGTTAACTTATGAAATTTTTCACCATAAACCAGTAGCATCATTGTGAAAGCATCACTTGAGAACCTCAGGCAGTGATGAGGGGATACCAGTCCTCACAATCCTTAACATAGATAGAATTGCTAGTGATATCATTTGCATCAAATGAATGGTGACAGAAGTCTTACTGTCTTCCAGAGGTCATCCCTCTACAGTCTTGGGAGCAGAGTTCTGCACCCAAAGAAGACAGAACCTTCCTTGAACACTGGCATGTGTCCTCCTCAGCAGCCTCCCTTATTGCCCACCTCAGGTGACCCTCCAGCACGGGAGGCATTCATGCAGTGTGAGATATGTGGTAAGGTGTTCAGTGGGCCAAAGAGGCGTTTCCTTATGGAACGCCATGTGCGGACCCACACAGGAGAGAAGCCATACTGCTGCCCACACTGTCCCCTCAGGTTCAACCAAAGTGGGAATTTAACACGACACACACGGCTGGTCCACCAGCCAGCCATTTACACCCTGACATCTGGGGCTCCATAGCCTCTTATGACACACTGAGGTAAATTTATTCCTAGGGATAAAGAGCTGGACTTTTTTTTCCAATGAATCAGTTCAACTTTGATTGTTGATTGGTTAGTATTTATAAAATGAATTTTTTCTAAGTGTTCGCTCTCTGAGAAAAGGCTTGTTAGAACATTATCAAGACAGTGAAAATAACAATTTTATATTATTTTCATGTTAAATTGTACAAATTAGTTATACTTAAATGTAAAAATATGAGCAAATATGTAAGTGTACTGTGTTAAATATTAATAAATATTGGTATTTGTACAAATCTTTAGATTTTTCCTATTGCAGTTTCTGTTCAGATGAATGCTGATAATTATTGTGGATTAAATAGAGGAAAATTTGATTGGAAATGTTTTGTAATAGATGCAGAAATAAGTATCAGTCAGTGGAAGGAAATTATAATTTGTAATACAACCTATCTTTTCCTATATGTGAAGGAATACTTAATTAATACCTTAGAAATATAGGAAAAACAAATTATTTTGATGTTTAGTACTGGGACATAACCAGATGAAAAATAAGGTAAATTTGTGCATTTTTGCATAAATGTGACTTGTTTGTTATTTGATAATAATCCAAAGCAAGGTGCCTGGTGTGCTTCCCTAGTGGAGATTCTCAGCTGACACCAACACCCTGCCCTTTATATTTCAGGATGGCAGCGGTGTGCTGGCAGCAGCGGGGGGAGGCGGGGGAGAAGTTAGAGGCTGGAGAGGCAGAGGGGAAGCCCAGCTGCTGGTAGTACCCTATGAGGGAGAGCCACAGGGTTTGAGATGCCTACCTGTCAATGGTTCTGATGTGAGCTGTCTGTTCTGTGGTTTTGTATCGCGGGGAATTCACTCTCGTCAGAATATGCGTGATCATCTGCTGACACACACTGGAGAGAAACCATACCAATGTGCAGAATGTCCATTGCGCTGTCTGAAGAAGGGCAATCTAAAGAGACACATTCTGCGGCATCACCATAGTCATGGTGGTGCAACCTCATCAGGGGCTGCAGCTGGCAAACCTTCTCACCACAGTCCTCGCTGACATGTTGGGACTGGTAGTGGCTTTTTGTCTTCCTTGGCCAGTGCAACTGGTGTTGTTTTCATTGGTCTTTTTTTCTTCTTTCAATCTTTCTTTCTTTCTTTTGTGGCTAGTGACTTGCTGCTAGCACTGGAGACTGAGTCCTGTTTTCTGTTCTGCAGATGGGGTTCGAGTGCGGCATTTGCAGACGTTCGCTTGTCCGAAAAGCTGATCTTGATCGCCACATGCTGACTCACACGGGTGACCGCCCTCACACCTGCCCACACTGCAACTTCGCCTGTAACCGTAGGAGTAATCTTTATCGACACATTCGCTGTGCCCATCCCTCACTGCTCACTCCTCACCACATTGCACACCTCGACCACCAGCTTCACAGACCTCCCGTTGTCACCACTGCCCAGGATCACATACAGTCCTGATAATGAAATGTTGCTACTGCTGCAAGTTGTTAAATGGTCAGAAGAAACATAAAATGCGGGAACAATGTTGTTAGTAAAGCTGGATGGATGTGTTTGTGGGAGGGCATGGTGGTGGTCTGAGTGCAGTGTTGTCCTTGCAGGTGGTGCTCTGTCCCTACTGCCAGAGGAGCTTCTCGGGCGTGGGCAAGAAGCAGCGGTATGAACGCCACGTCATCACTCACACTGGCGAGAAACCTTTTGCTTGTCCACTCTGTCCCCTACGCTGTAACCGCCAAAGTAACCTGTACCGTCACCTTCGCCACCACCATGCTGTCACTAACCAGCAGGAGGCTCCCTCTTAAGGCCATCCCAGTCTGGCTGTATTTGGCTGTTCTTGCCAGTCATTTATGAAATGTCATCTTACATCAAACCATGAATATCTATGTGGAGTTATATTTTATAAGTCAAGTTGAAGAGATTAATTGTTTAAATCAAGTCTGGACAATAGTGATCCCTTTCTGTTGAGTGGATTGATGTTGTATTAGATCTCTTTGGGATCAAGCAAACATATTTTGATCTGAAAAGTCTTGGCTCTACTGACTTGAATGTTGTAACTTAGCAAGATTGTGAGTACAATATCCTGAGATGATGATGTAGGTACTTTAACACATTTGTGGCATGATATATATTGAAAGAAAAATAGTACTGGGGAAGTTTATGTAATGGGTAGATTACTTGGAATCAGAAAAATAATGACATCCTTCTATACTAATACCACATTGAGGGCAAACCGTGAGAAATGTCAACTTATGAAATCTCGTTTATTTTAAAAGAAGAAAAGTCTTAGTAAATTGCATGAAGAATAAAGTGATGTTATTTGAAAAAGAGCAGATAGGGTATTAATCTTTGAAAAAAAAGTTTAAGAAAAAAAAATGTATTACACTGCAGAGAAAGATGTAAGACAGGGTGTGGTACTTTAATACTTGGTTTCACTAATTTAACATCATATGAACACTGAATGTAAGGTTCAGGTTAAAAACAAAAAACAATCCAAGTAAGAAAAATAATTGGTGACTTCATAGTGTTTTGAAAAGTAAACTCATTAGAAGAGACATTAAGAATGATCAGGACATTATTTTGTTTTTATTATTGGGATATAATTGTGAACTAAGAACAATAGATGAATAGGACATCTTGGATTAGGACAGTACAGAATATCAGATGTAAGAATAATAGGAGTAATGAAGTACATGGGAACGAAAGTGAAAACTTTTGGAGTGCATTGTGCATGTGTAGAAAAGATGAAGCAAAATGTATTGACATTTCAAACGATTTGACACATATATGCCACTTAAGAAAGCATTAAGAGGGAGGGAAAGGATACAAAAGAGAGGGAGACTTCCCTTTTTAGTGAGGGAGAAGAAAGTGTAACAGTATGCAAGACAACGATGGGGATGAGAGGTATGGTGTAATGCAGATGGGAGTTGTATGTAAACAGGACATCTTGTGGAATTTTCTTCTACGACTTTCCCTTGTATAGGCTCCTTCTAGGGAAGCAGGGTGTCAAAGATGAGGATGGTGATGGTGATGCTGATAGTTTTCATTTAAGTAACATTTTTGTTTCCATTTTGTGAATATTAGTATTGGTTATTACATACTTTACTCATTTAACCAGACAGAAAATGAGCATGATATCCAAATAAAATCCTTCCACTATTATATATAACAATAACCCTTGTAGGTTTAAATGTGTTCTGGTGGTGTCAAAACATGCCAAGACATAGCTTCTTGTTGACCAGTCACCTTATGGGATGCCATTTTAACAGTTGTATCCAGTATCCAAGCCTTATTTGACTCACATTGAGTTGGTGACCTGAAAAATGGCTGGCTATTATGGTGAATGTTATTATGGTGCCACAGTGTTTGGTTGTGGTGGTGTTTCAAACAGTGTTGTAACTGTTGAAAGGATGGGGTGATTTATCTATGTAAATCTTACCAGCTGTGTGACTTATTTTTGTTGTCCAGTAACAATAAAGAGAAGAGTTGAAAGTTAAAATACTTGTTTGAAATTCCTGAATCATAAAAATAAACTGTGGAGGGTACACCATATCAATAAATCATGGGTATATGATGGTTTCTTTTGTCTGCATGTGTGCAAACAACAGCAAATAGAAGCAAGTATGGAAGGAACTGCGAGGGGGAGGTGTGGGCTGTTACTGAAAGAAAATATTTGATGGTTCAAATGGCTATTTATTACAGCCTCTACTTAGTTTTTTTTCTCATTAGTTTCATAATATTTTATTTTTTTTAATTTAGTTGCCTTTTACATGGTACTGATCATACCTTAAAGTATCCATGCAATCTCCTTTCCATGCATAGTCTTGTGTGGTGTGTGGACCAGTTGTACTGAGTGTATTGTTACTGTTGTAGGTGTTGATGAAGAGGAGTGAGTAACCATGTGTGGACGCGGGCTGTGGTGAGCATACGAGTCACAGTGGGTAGGCAAAAAATAATTACCGTATATGATGGTGGAAAAGATGGTCTTCATTCTTTCTCCTAAAAATATTTGTGAAGAGAATGATTAGCTTGATAAAGATTACCCAGTTTCCATCTGATGAAACTGATATAAACTAAAAAATTTCCTCAGAATACAGTTATTACACTGAAATGACAAGTGGCGGGAAAGGACTGTACTTTTATAGACATATCTGGCCTTTGTTGGCTTTTATTTTTATTTATTTATTTATTTATTTATTTATTTATTTTTATTATTATTATTTTTTTAATGAAAAGGTAAGCAATTTTAAACAGCTCAAGAAGACCAAATTGCATCTCACAATATGAGAAAGGTAACAAAGTGCCATATCATTGTCTTTAAATGGGTTGACTTTACATACCATTGACGCTGTTTGGGGTGACCTTTGATAGTCCCTTACAACTAGCTGTGAAGTACATTAATAAATGTAAGAATTAGTTCCTTAAGTTACAAAAACAGCAAGTATTACTTACTGAATTCAAATTCTAGCCTTATTGAAGGCATGAGTAGAATGGCATTAATTCCTTGAAGCAAGTTGTGTCATTTTATGTTGTGAATTCACATGAAAATTGAAGCTGTTTCCTATTGTACGTACTATTAAATGGTCTACACAGTGATGTAAGGGCCAGGGAGCCAGGGATGCATATAATTTTTGTCATTTATGGGATGAATATTTTTCATTTCTCTGCAAATTCAGTACATCTCTTGTAGTAAGAGTTTGAGGGAACGTGACAAATTGTAGCTGAAGCAAAAACAGTGCATATGAAAGGAATAAAGTGTAGCTGAAGTGGTACACCACAGAATTTTGAAATACATAAGTAGTTTCTTTCTTTTTATTGTCAGTATTAGCTAGCTTTGTATTCACAATGTTTTGTGAATACACCCAAGTACATGACAGCAGCTGTGTGGTGGTGTGCTGGTGTTAGAGCTGCCTTGTATCTTGCAGGGTAGAGCTGCCCCACACCAGGAGGGCAGCAGCGGTGGTGTTGGTGGTGGTGGGAGTGTGCGTGGACCTGCCTGCCTTTCTTGCCCAAACTGCCCCAAGACCTTCACTGGGCCAGGACGCCATCAGCTGTATGAGAGACATGTTATTGTGCATACTGGAGAGCGACCTTTCAGGTGCCCTCACTGTTCTTACCGCGCCAACCAAATGTCCAATCTGAGACGCCATGTGAAGAGCATTCACCATGGCCAGAACACAGCCAGCAATGCTCTTCATCATCACCAAAACCAACATTTTGGTGGCACTGGACATCAACCTCACTTTCCTCGGGAACTAGCCCAGCAAGTTGTTCCTCTCTTGTCCCATGGACAAACTCTCTCAAGTAGGAGTGTTGAGGAACAGCAACAACAACAGCAGCAGCAGCAGCAGCAACAACAACAACAACAACAACAACAACAACAACAACAACAACAACAACAACAACAGCAACAGCAACAACAACAGTACCAGACTGTTCCTGGCAGTGCTTTCCAGCACCAGTTTAACAGTGATGGCACTGCTTCAAGACACTGAGGATATGAACACAAGCATGCTGTGGGGAAGGCAAGGTAGTTTGGATGCTTGAGACTGAGCAGGAGATGTTGTTTACTAGGGAAAGGAAATGTCATGGGTATGATGGCTAGGATTGAGTGGATGCTGTTCTGATCTATTGTGGGTAACAGTCTCTTGTCTGGATTGTCGTGTTGCACTGTGATGAAATATAAAGGGAAACATTCAGCAGACTAACTAATTGAATATCAATTGATGGTGAAGAAAGTTTATGAAAGTATGTTATTCTATTCCTCAACTTTCACTCTAAAAGTATATGATGATATGTGCATTGAAAGTTTCCTTGAATTATATTGTTATTTGAATTTCACTTCATAATTATGGAACTGAATATTTATATACAGAAAGTTGATATTATAAGATATTTTTCAAGAAGTACTCCTATGAATGGATTATTAACCTCATATTGATGCTGTCAATGGAGGAAAATTATATTGATATGTAGTAAATTTTGCACCTCAGAGCTTGTGGTGCAGCATGAAATATAATTTGTGCAGGAATGCTGCCGCAAGCACTCTAAGAAGGTCCTGGCTGAGTGTAGCTGTGTTTTCCAGGGCTTGGCTGTCCGACTTGGAGACGTGGCTTCGCTGGTGTGCCCAGTATGTGGAAAGGCCTTTGGGGGCCGCAACCGTCGACAGATTCTGGAGAGACATATCGCCACTCACACGGGCCACAAGCCCTACACCTGCCCACACTGTCCCTTCCGCTCATCTCGGCAGGACACCCTCAAAATCCACATTGCCAGGATGCACAAGGACGTAGCTGTGGGAAGCAGTGGTCAGGGCCTCAGGGAGGCCCAACCCAGGATGAGAAACAGTAGCCCACGAGCCATTAGAGACCTTATGCTTTTTGACCATGGGAGTTTATTACACGATGCAGTGGTACAACAGAGGGAGACATCACAACAGAGGGAGGGTTCACACCAGCAAGCCCAGACTTTAACAACTGGTGTCCACCAGGGTCGACCAGGACACTAAAAGGCAATACAGATATGCATAGAGGCTGCATACTCCTATGGCAGCTATGTCCATCTAATCAATACTGTTCATCTGTTATGTGCATGTTGTTAAGAATTACTCCTAAGAGGAGAGGGTTTTGAATCTGTGAATGGCAAGTTTTGATGGTTATAGGGGAGAGATTGATATTAGGAAGTGCTAAGGACTGTCTTGGGTGTGTTGCAGGGAATGCGGGCTGCTCCAGCGCTGGGAGGAGATGGCATGCTCAAGGTGACCTCAGTGGTGTGTCCTGTTTGCCAGCGGGCCTTTACTGGAAAGAACCGCAGACAGCACTTGGAGAACCACATCCTCACTCACACTGGGGAAAAGCCATTCCCCTGCCCCCACTGTAACTATCGCTCAAGTCGAAAGGATACTCTACATTCTCACCTCCGCAAGTGGCACCCCTTACAAGAGTAGTCTTGATTGTCTCAGACAGTGAGGTGCAAACATTGAGGTTCTAAAAGCTCTGTAACGAATAAGCAATTTCTATTGCAGTGATCAATTTATTAATTTCTTTTCCACGGCAGTGAATGTTTCAGATCTGAAGAATTTGCTAGAAATGTATTGTTGGAAAGAAAACTATGATTTTCTGATACATTACACACACTGCATACATCTT
>JAXIVD010003196.1:17500-25354 GCA_036785275.1 Cancer borealis
GGCAGCGGCAGCGGCAGCGGCAGCAGCAGCAGCAGCAGCAGCAGCAGCAGCAGCAGCAGCAGCAGCAGCAGCAGCAGCAGCAGCAGCAGCAGCAGCAGCAGCAGCAGAGCAGCAACAACTAGACCATGCAGACTACCAGCAATTTATTGATGGCAGAAAGCAATATGCTTGCCAGTTTTGTGGTAAATGGTTTACCACACCCTCAAAGGTTGTCCGCCATGAAAGAACTCACACTGGTGAAAGGCCATACGAGTGTCCACACTGCCCGCTATCTTTCAACCAGCGAGAAATATTGAAGCGACACCTCAGATGTGTGCACAAGATTCCTACCTCGTGGTGATGATGTGATTATATTGATATTAAGTCTTACTTGATGAGACCTCTGACTGTTATGTGCCTGTGACATTGCTAGTATTGTGAATGTTACTAGCAATTATCAAGAATCCTAATGTTGCCAATAAGAGTAGCATACTGAAGTGCCCAAACAAGAATGCATACCATAAGCTTTTATAATTCCAAGTTCATGGCAATAAACACTATCTCAGGAAGGCAATAATTACAGGCTCAACACTCTGAGCGTCAGGTATTAGACATAGTGCTTCTTTAAACTAGCATGACACTTACATGTATGCTAAAGTATTAAAAAAAAAAAAAACTGAAATTGTTGGGAGGAAGGAGCATCAGTTTTGAATTTCTCATAAGAGAGAAGTACATGTTGCCTTAGATATCATAGTGTGACCCAAATGTGGTTGTCCTTCTCCAGGATCTAAACTTTGTTGTATGAAGTTTACTGATTTCAATATTATTTCTGTGTTACTCGCAAAACATTTGTCATGTATATAATACAGAGTTTTTTGTTGATTTTTAGAATTTACTCTGGGAACCAAATTTTGTGTGATTATTTGAGAAAGTTTCTATGAAACTTAGCAAGTGATAACCATTACTCAGGGAAGTCAAGCCAAATGTCGTTGGGCCTCACCAATGTTGTGTTGACTGATGAAGTACTGGATGGAGGACAATGCTACTTTTGTTAATTATCTTCATCTTCTCAAGAACTTGATGTCAGAGTCATATGAATTAATGCCAACATTTTCCAAGTTTAAATAAGTTTACCAAGAATCAGATTTAAATTGGAATTCTGATTGGATATCTATTTTCAGTTATTAATATTATTTGAGTAAAGTGGAGTGCAATGATATGTCATTGTAATGTCAGCATTGCTTATATTCATATTCATATGTACCTTTGCTGTTTGGAGGACCCATAAAAGGTGACTGACTTACATGTTGACTTTCAACTCACATTGGATTCCAAATATTTTTACTTCTATGTTTCTTCAGAAAAATATCATCATGGAACAATATAATGGAATAGATTGATATAACACACAAGGCTATGGTGAGTACACATGTCACTATAGCAGTGTGCTATTTATTTACTTGATGGTAAGAAGGAAGGGTGTAAGGTTCCAGGTTGTGTGTGTGCTGAAGGTGCTCAAGTAGAAGGGACACTATATATTTAGATTTTCTTCAGTGCATATTACTATTAACTACAAGTAATATGTTTGTATTCAGCTTTTAGAAAGAAATACCAAAAAGCTGTATGGAGTATACTGTGATAAAGATATTCAAGGAATTTCAATCTGTAATTTTTCAAGTTGTAAAAAGTTAAATTCCTGGTCACTGTAGACTTCCTCAAGATCAGAGGATAGCAGTGAGTTCTGGTTACTGTCTCTCCGTGACTGACACCGCTGTTCCCTACAGGCCAGTGTCAGCGAGGGCAGCAGTGGTGGTGGTGGTGGTGGTGTTGGAGGTGGTGGTGGTGGTCCACGCTGCGACTTCTGTGGGAAGGTCTTCCGATGGCCTTGCCTCCTGCAGCGCCACATTCGGATACACACAGGAGAGAGGCCCTACAGTTGCCCCCATTGTCCATATGCTGCTGCTCAAAAGTTTGATGTAACGAAGCACATTCTTGCCCTGCATCTGGACCAGATACGCCATCCTCCTCCCTCGTAGGTTTCATTCTCTTCTGGTTGCCTTACCAGCTGGTTCTGGATATTGCAGTACTATGACCCTGGCCTGAGACTAATGTGAATTATATATTGATTTCCGATTATTGAGAAACATGGAACTAGTACACATGCTAAAGGAATTAATTAATTTATCATTATAATGTGGTGTGGTAATGTAGGCATAACAGTTGTTGATTTAAAGTGAGTTTATCTCACTCCTTGATGCTCCCACAGCTGTCTTGTGGAGATTAAACCAAAGGAGACTTCCTGCATCTAAACAAGACACAGTTTTCATACAGCTGTGCTGGTGATGGTACATACATACAAAATGGATGATAGAAATATATTTGAGTAAAATTGGTAATTTTTGAAACAGTTTGCACATAAAATATGAAGTTAAAAAGATATTTATCTGAAGTAGTAGTACATAGACATGAAAGCCCCAGGTTGTATGCATTTTTCTTTTGAAGGAAAGTTTTCTCAGTAAAATTTTCTTAGCTCACTGTAATAGTGATTGTATAGTCAAATTTCTCTTGCTTATTTTGGGAAATGAATGATAATTTACATTACACATGACTGCAATGCTAGTTATGGTCTGTGCCTTGATGTTAAAAGATGTGGTGAATATTTGTATTGAAGAAATGGCTTGTTATTGTTCAATTTTAATGTTTGTTGATACTGCTAGATATTATATCCAAGTTTCTAGTTGTTTTTGTCATCCATATTCTATGGAAGTAGAAGAGTGCCTTTTGTGACATAAAGAACTGACTTTGCCAGTGCTTATCATTGTTGGCACTGTTGTGTTGGCATCAAGCTGCTATTTGATAGTTGGGTTACTGATGGTGAACTCTCCTCTCACAGATCGCAGTGAATGACTTGCTGTTAGCTGGTGGGCCACAACACCCTCAGGAAGCCCACCACAAACAGTCCAAGGAGGCCCAGTGTTTTATCTGTGGCCACAAGTTCCGCTGGGAGTGGCTGCTGAAGCGCCACATGCGGACTCACACTGGTGAAAAGCCCTTCTCTTGTCCTTACTGTCCTTACCGTGCCAACCGCAAGGAGATGATACGCAGTCACATACTGCACCGCCACCACAAGCTGGAGGCAGCACAAGGACAGCTACAATGACCACTTGGCCAGCATCCAATTCCTGATTTTAATGTAGTCCAAAATAGTGCTTGATGTTGCACTGCTGGAATTGATGAAGGCTACTGGTTTAAGTTAATATTTTTATGAAAGTTAAAGGGATATGGATTGAGGAAATGACTCAATAAAGAAACCTGAATAATTCTCATTTATCTTGCATAATTATTTTGTAATTTTCTATATGATAATATGTATAATGCACAAATTTCTGTAACTCAAGAGGTACTAAGAAGAGATACATTATTATTTGGCAAAAAAAAGTGTCATTGCTGTATCTAGCTTACTCTATTTATAAGAAAATTTAACGTTAACTAAGTAAAACTATGTTAATGTTTCTTTTCTGATAATGATGTGTTTTCAGTAAAGTGTTTGGAACAAAATCTTTTTAATTTCTAATTTTAATCTTTCATTATAGTCTAGTAATTGGTGTCAGTATAAGTTATATTTGATAACATCCACTTTAGTGGATGCTAAATAATGATGATGATGGGGCTATTGATGATGATGGGATTATTGATGATGATGATGATCATCATCATGATGATGAGGAGGAGGAGGAGAAGAAGGAGAGGATACAGTGTAAAAAACTGAAAGAACAAAGCACATTCAAAGAGAGTGAACTTCTGTCATTATTTGGTAAGTGTAAACTTTTGTGAAAAAAAGAAGAAAAAATAACTACATATCAAAGCAATAGAATGTGTGTGTGTGTGTGTGTGTGTGTGTGTGTGTGTGTGTGGTGAAGCAACATGATGGAGGACTTGTGGGTAATTTGGGATCCTTCCGGCAGATGAGTGCAGCTGGCGGCTCACCAAACAACAGTGGTAGCAAAATGTACCCTTGTGAGGTGTGTGGTCATGTATTTAAGTGGCGATACCTACTGGTCCGCCACTACCGCACGCATACTGGGGAGAAGCCTTACCCATGTCCACACTGCACCTACCGCACGACACGCAGGGAGTACATTAATCGCCACATGCTCTCCTATCATCCAGCATTGCCTTATCCGGAGAATAATGTTGTGTGAGGTCAGTGTCTTCCTTGGTGTTGGGCATTAATGAATGGGACGTGCATAGGATATGACAAAATGTTCTCTTTTCTCATACACACACCAGATGGTTGTATGCACACCTTTCCATCTTTTTTGTAGTTCATGGTGGGTCATCTAATTGTTTTGTATTAGTAGTATTAATTAAGTTGATTTGAGATGCTTTAATCTGTATACTTGCTCACTTTATATCATGCATGTTCATGTATTACCTTTTACTGTTTGTTGTTGGACTTATACCAATATTATTTCTTGCTCATCCTCCTTTTTGCTCATATTTTGTTTACATTTATTAACATCATTGTGAATCCAGACAAATTGATTGAGGGAAACTTATTCAGCGAACATTTGAAAAATCAATCTCAGAACACAGTGAATGACATAAATGACACCAGAGAGCTTTGCCTTTATTTAGCTGAATTGCTACTCACTTCTTAAGAATTAATTGAATATGAGGAAATACCTAAAACAATCCATGTGTGTAGCTGGTATGAGTTGTGTGCCGATGCATTTCTTGGTTCACCATGGGAAGGGCTTGAGGAAAATGAGGTGAAAAGCATTTTGAGTGGTTGAAAATCTCTTGACTTGTTCTTGGGAGTAAATAATTTAGAATATTATCACCATAATCCCAGAGGGTGTTAAAAGACAAGCAAATGGGACAGAGTGATGCGTCTGGGAAGCTCCTCTATAATCTCTCCTACAAAAACACAAGGTGCAGTGGAGAGAGGAAAGTAATGTCTCCCTTAACCCTAAGAGAGCTATAAGCCAAGTAGTATACATATAGATGATTGATATTTGAAAAATAGCCTTTACAAAACTGAGAAAATTCCTTTTTCCTACAATCAGTATCTAGTCGATATAGATTTGCTTCAAGTAAATACAAATGCTACATCCATTATATACATTACATTTTCACAACTGTATCAGGATGAATTCACATCTTTATCCTTTATGCTTCACTTGCAGATAATTATTTTTCTTAAGTACTCCATTTGATAAAATTGACTTGCAACTGCTGTCAGTGAAAGAAATTTCTTGTCACCTCATAGAGCACTGAAGAACTAGTTACCATTACTTGGAAGCCACAAAACTGGGAGTCACTTACATCCTGTATGCTGTTTGCTGTAAATGGAAATGCTGAATTTTTTTCAAATGATTATTACATTGAAATATTAATTTACACTAAAGGTTGCTTTTAAATGTTTATCCAGGGTTAATTTTTATTGCTGGGGATGTCTAGGCTGCTGGTGGGCAAGGTGTTGTACAACTGATGCTGAGTAAAAAGGAGAATTCATCATGGAAAAGTATATTAATATAAATTTTTGTTTTTAACATCATGTTTAGAGTGTTTTGATTAGATAATCATCTGTAATGGACCTGTTATCCTGAAGAAGAGGAAGGGTAGGCTTATTTAGCCTTGTATGTTAGTGGTCAGCCAAAGTGCAGCAAACTTCCTCTCCTCACCTGGTGTTGCTTCCCGCAGGCCCCGCTCCATCTGGCCTCCCCCTCAGCTGTTGCCTCGGACAAGCTCTCCCCCATCAACGCAATCCATGAGTGCCCCATCTGTGGGAAGAGGTTTAGCTTCCCTTCCCTTTTGGCACGTCACATGAGGATCCACACAGGAGAAAGGCCATTCCCTTGTCCTTATTGCAGCCATCGTGCCAACCAAAAGTCCAACCTTCAAATGCATATTAGGACAAACCATGGCATAGTGACCAACTCTGGACTTCCTGCTCCATGAAAACCACATTTACTCTGCCAGTATGGGACGTTGTAAACAATAATTTTCTATGTTACCTGAGCACACATTCATTGTCCTCAAATTCAACACATTAGATTGCTTTGCTCTGATGTCAGGAAATATATGGAAAATACTTGCTTGCTCATTATGAACTTCAAATTATTATTAATACAATTATGTTTATTGGTATGTTTTCATCTAAAGATTTTGTTTGTAACTTTTGTTATCAGATCTTATTAATATTTGTCATAAATGTAACTAATTTCTTTTGAAAATAAATTTTTATTTGTATTTGTCCCTCCAGTGATAAGTAATGATGAAAATTTATGTATCTGTGCTTTGTGCATAGTGAATAAGTAGGATATTTTCACTAACCATTCCTCAATAACGTTGTTATCACCATTAACATTCCTTGTGACTGTGTCATATTTATGGTCTAAAAAGTGTTAAGAAACTGAATGCAGTACCAAGTTTCTCATCCTTGAAGCTCTTGACTGCAAAATCGCCTTCATTATGTATGATTTTATTTTTTAATAAAAATACTTTCAAGCAGTATGTTGTGTAACATTTATTGTGTTGAAAATCAAAGTTACTGTGGAAATATTTTTTATGTTAGTACAAAAAGCAAACTGAAACTACAAAAAATCAGGAATAATAATTGAAACATTATTTACTCTGCAATTTCACGTACGTGTTAAATCCTATTTTATTTCTTGCTTTATTTGATTTCAATATTGATATATTTGTTTTCATAAGACACTGAAACTATTATATTAGCAGTGAGGGTTATGATTTAATATATACCATTGTTGTCAGTGCAATATTGGATACAATTTAGCACTTATACCCCAAGTGCTCACAAACAAAGCAAAGAACCTGCTTTAACACCACCTAATTGTCTCCTCCAGGTGTGTCCAGCTCCTGTTCCCCAGGGAAAGAAACCTTCACACATATGTAATGTGTGTTGCAAAACGTTTTGGTTTCCCTCCCTCCTGAAGCGACATCTCCGGACCCACACAGGAGAGAGGCCTTATGCCTGTCCTGCCTGCCCTCAGCGTTTCATTCAGAAAGTTCACCTCAAGATGCACATGTGTACCCACCATGGCATTCAGAGTGTAGACAAGAACTGAGAGAAAAGAGGGTGCTGAGGACTGGAGGAAACAAGAAGGGGAAGGGAAGAGGAGGGTCCTTGTGGTTAGAAGAAATAGAGGGGAGTGTGAAAGAGGTCTGTGGGAGGAAGCTTGTGGAAGAAGTGGTGGTAGTGTTGGTGGCTTAGGACTCTGGAAGGTGCTGCAGCTGGTGGTGGGATAAGAATGAGAGGAGGGAAGGGATGTTTTAAGTGAGTGATGGAGAGATCTTAGGAAGGAATGGACACTGAATCCAAATTGTTCACTCCAGTTAACTTTTTTGTATAATATAACAGACAAGTCTTCTACTATGTTCCTGATGTGTTATTATTTATTGGCAGAAAGATGAGCATACAGTTGATTGGTGGGTGGAAGGGGGAATAAAAATTTTTTTTTCACATAGATACACAGAACAGACAATACGGTTGGTAGTATATTTCCTGACATCATTCTTTTTAATGTGAAGCAAAATTTGGATTTTTTTTTTTTTTCTTCAAATATATCTTGATAACAAAGTGTCTTGACTATTTCAAATGTACTCACCTCATTCTGATTTTGTTTAAACATGTTATGTCAACTATAATATTAGATATACATACCTTAAGTGTTTGTGTTTGTGTGTGTGTGTGTAAAATTCAGTGGTATGAAGGATCACGTGCTGGACTCATAATAGTCAGCCATTACTCTCACCGAAAGAGCCGAGTTCCTTTGAGATGGATCTGTGTGTGTGTGTGTGTGTGTGTGTGTGTGTGTGTGTGTGTGTGTGTGTGTGTGTGTGTGAGAG
>JAXIVD010003196.1:25554-38054 GCA_036785275.1 Cancer borealis
ATGATGAAACTGCCAGGAACTAGAAACTGGAGCCACTTCAGACCATTGATTATGAGAAAACAAACCAAATAAAGAATGACATAATAACTGATTTGATCATTAGTGCACTCACACGGTAAGATCGATCCTATAATATGTAGGATATAGGATCCCTACTCACAAGAAAAAATCTACTACAGGTATAATATGGGTTTTATTACAGAATTGCACCAGTTTTTACATGAACACTGTTGTGAAGGGGGCCAGGTGGCTTTGTGGTACAGTCGTAGGCTTGTGACCTAAAGGTTACGAGTTCGATCCTGACTCATGGCAGTTTCTTGGTGAGAGGGGTAGCACACTATTGTTAACCCTAACACAACTATATGATCTAGAGTTGCCTAGTTCTTGGGTATTATTTAATTGCCTTTTTAATACCTTTGTGATCACTGATCTTGTGTTTGCTGATGTATGATACAGTAATCTTTGCTGAGTCGCTGGAGGTTCTGGTGATGGCTCTCGAAGCACTGCACAAGGAGGTGAATCCTTTAGGACTTAAGATCTCCTGGCCCAAGACTAAGGTTCAGGTGTTTGGAGGCTTGCTAGATTGGCCTGGTCCATGGTGTTATGGACTCGCTCAGCACGAGTATCTGGCGTTGTTGGTACCTGTGCAGACGGACAAAGGTTTGAATCTTCAAGTTGCTGGTGATCCCTGTATTACTGTCTTTGGAAATAAACGCCTTCGCAGTATCATGAGGTATCGCTGGAATGACTGCGTCAAATCAGTGACTTCTCCGTGAGACTGAATCAAAACCTATTACCAGCATGTCTGCCAATGACAACTCTGGCTATATGGGCATGTGGCACGTTACCCAAAAGCTGATCCTGCTTCTCGGGTTATCTCTGAAAGGGATAACCCGAGGTGAAGAAGGCCAAGGGAGCGCCCACAAAGTTCGTGGCTGAAGCAAGTTAATGTTTCTTGTTGGGAGTTACCTGGTATGGGAAAAGGGCTTGCATGGAGACCTGCACGGGGTCATTGCCAGAGGGTTGGCGAAGCGACACGCCCCTTGGCCTATGTCCCCAATGATTGATTGATTGATAATGTAACGCCTCTTGTTTTTAAGTAATAATAAATTGATATAAAGGGACAAATGGGAGGGAGTCTAGATTTGAGCCTCTGATAGGACACTCAAAGTACAGGACACTACCATTGGAGCTAAAACAGGAGGGAACAGTTAAGATTCCAGTGTCTGGCTGGATACTCACAAGCACAGGACACTTTATCAGTTCAGTCATGATGAATATTATGCTTAAGTGAAATTTTAAAAGTTTTAGTTAAGAATTATTTGAAAGTTAAATCAAGCATAGCTTGTTAATGAATGTATGGGACATCACGGTAATTGTAGACAAGCACGCAGTGTGTATCATATATATCTATATCTATCTATTTATCTATCTATCTATCTATCTATATATATATATATATATATATATATATATATATATATATATATATAAATATATATATATATATATATATATATATATATATATATATATATATATATATATATATATATATAAAAGTATGTATATTATTTATTTCTGGAGTGTATGCTTCATAATAATTAGTAGCCAATATAGTTTAAAGCAGGCTTAACATTTTCACATTCCGACAGGTCACTCAAAACCAGGAGCCAATGTACGCGTGCCAGACCTGTGGGAAGACCTTCTTGTACCCGTCCCACCTCGCCAGGCACACCAGGATCCACACGGGAGAACGGCCCTACATCTGCCCCTTTTGCCACCACCGCTTTGTGCAGAAAGGTCACCTTAAGAACCACATCCGTGCACATCACAGTGAGAGTGAGGAGGTGGCCGCTGCTGCTGCCGAGGGTCTTTCGATGGATGACCAGGTTGATGCTGTAACAGAGCTACTAGGGTCAGCAGGACACACAGGCTAAATGTGTGATGCAGCAGGGAAAGCCTTCTTTGAGGATCCAAGTCTACCCTCCTACACACACACTCACACTTAAACTAGAAGGGCACGCAGTAGAACGCAAGTATCCCTGCCACCACTGCTGATATTCGTGAATCTTTGACATTTACCTTTAAATGATTAATGGAGTGGATAATTTGATTAGGGGATCATGATGGTGAAAATGGTGTAGCTAGGAATTGGGTGTACGGAAGGTGGCTTTCAAGATAACATCCAATAGGAATACAATTGGCGACTTTGATTTCTCCTAATCTTTACTTTTGACCTTGAACTTTCAAAATGTAATGGAGTTGAGCTCTAGGGTAAGGGGTCATGTTGATAAGGGTTCATGAGGTTGCGATACATGGCGTTGTCAGAAATTGCAAACATACCAACAAACAAACAAACAGACATACAGACAAACAAAATGAAAATATAACCTCGTTTAACTTCGTTAGAGGAGGTATTTGGCATCACTTTCAAAATCTCATCAAAATTCTACCTCCTGAACCTTCCTTGGAGAGATATTCTTGCACAATATACGCAAGAACAGGTATGTGTGACTCGACGTGGCACAGGTTAAGCATTTGATTATGTTGTTACATGGTTAGGTTCAGCCATTACACTCCCGGAGGTCATTATAAGCCCGACCTATGGGTAAGGTTGTGACATTTTACACATCACACACCCCATCCTCTTGCTCAAGGAGAACAGTAACTGCTTGTGAAAACTTTGCACCTTGAGCGAGGCACGAACCCAATATTTCCCAGTAACAAGCCAATACGTTACCACTAAGCTACCGAACAAGGTGTTAATTACACATCCCCATTCACTTGCTAATGGGGACAGTTGCTAACTGTAGTGAAAAATCCTGAACGACCTGAAGAAGGTTCGAACCAACGCCTTTTCAGGTGAAGTCGGGAACGTTAATCACTGAACTACAGGTATGTGTGTGTGTACGCTGCATGTTAGTTTAGCAATCCTGCCCACAGCCTGCCATGTGTGTCTTCAATGACATTTGCCTACCCAGGTGAGGAACAAGAATGGGTCGTTATGCAATACTTTGTACTTCTAGTTGAAGAAAACAAACAAGAAATTAAATAACATGTTTAATGAGGTCTGTCTCAAACAAATTATTTTTAAAAACAACTATTAGCCTTGTTTAATATGTTGTATTGGTTATTAAATTGATTTTAAATGAATTTTCTCTTAACCTTTCTTTTGTTACATAACATATTTTCTTCATTCTTCGTTTGAATAAAGAATGCAGTTTTATCAAGTTTATTATTGTGCATAATAGTACGTCTTAGTTATTTCAAAGCAGCACCTCTCTGGCCAGTGAGATTAGGCTATCACATTTTTCTGACTAGTAGAATTATCTTTGTATAATTATGACATGTTATTATGCATCCTTGAAGCATAATGATGGTGTTATGGTGACCAAAAATCTCCGATATCATTAAACAAAATAATTATAAGGAAACATTAAAACTTTGGAGACTTGACAATGTGTAGGTGGCGGCATCCGAATGTGAAGATTTGTATATCTTTAAATACGTACGGCTTATTCTAATCATATATTCTATAACTTGAATGACATCAAGTTATAGAATATATGATTAACACAGCTCTACATAATATCTCTTTCCATTCTGATATTTATGCTGACATCTGAGAGAAAAAAAGCCATTTGTGCAGTCTGTCATAATTTTGTTAGACTTAGTTGTGTCACTGTCATGGCGTCTAATAAGGTGAGGAACCCGCACCTGCAAAAATAAACAACACACCTATTAGCGTGTTTCCATGCATGTTGAAAAACTCCAACGTTGTGACATGAACACGAAGGTAAGTACTCTGTTTCTAGCGAGGAAGTTGTTAGATAGAGAACTATCAACGCGGGAAAAACATTAATATGAATCACGGAATGACAGGCTTCATAGGACAACATTCGTAGAAGCTAAGTCGAGTTTTTAGCCTCACTACAGCACAACACAATACAGCCGCAGCGATTGTCCTACAACATAATAGTGTCATCACGTCTACACATCTGTTGTTGATTCTTTGAAAGTACACTGCCTCAGTTTACGTCATTCTTATTATGGTAACATTTTACATCTTCACCATAATGGCGTTTGTTTACGAAATAAAATGTCATTTCACTTCACTCGTTTGCAACTCGTCCAACTCCCTACTTTTGGTCATAGAGAACATTTGATAGCTTCTAAATTAACCAACCTAACCTAACCTATATTAACCAAACCTTAACCTAAATTGACAAATAACAACCTTTTTCAAACCAAACTAAACTTTACTTCTCGAAGAGAAGTAAATACTGAATAAATACAGAAAATACTGAATATCTCACAAACTAATTATTTGCGAAGGAAATGTAATTAAGAACAACTCAAAATGCATCAGGTAATGTAAAAATATAACCCTCAGTTCTCTAGAACATTCTGGTGAAGATGTAAACCTCATGATCTCTGTTTCTAAAGATTATGTGGCAAGGAAGAAGGAACTGCCTCGTGTGGGTCATTAACTGGCCTCTTGCAGTCTCCTCATTTCTTGTTCTTATGTTCTAATAAGTAGACATGCTATTTGTTTTCGTTTTGAAATTTCTATTTTATCCTGTATGTGGAGAGCTTCATGTTATGATAGACACCACGTACTGTCTAAAGATTGAAACCGTATGACAAAAAATGCTGTTCGAAGAAGACTGTGGACATAAGGATTCAAACAAAGTGTGAGGTGGTTGCTTCTCCGCAGTAACAGTGAACTACCCAACCACTAAACTAGATCGATGAATGGCTCGTGTCATAAAAGGAAAACACTCACAACGATACTCATAACAGTCAGGAGGAAATAATTTGTTAGCTTCAGCCTATAATGTTTGTGAAAAAAAAAAAAAAATTGATGAAGCTGCATATAGCTTTTGCTGCTCCGTAAACATGGTTCACCTTGGCTTTTGTTTGGCGTCTTGGTTAACACTTCCAAAGACGGTAAACAGTCTGCTCTCAGTACCTATGTGTTTGCCGATATTAAAATGTGAAGTTAAGACACTGATGTGGGTGAAGGTGTAGGTTCTGACGTAAAAATGGATGTGACATTTAACATCTGTAAAAGTAGGTCCTCGTGTTCATTTGTACAGGATACCAGTGAAAATAAGAAAATAAGCTGAAATGTGTTTTGTTTATATGTAAGCGTGCATAAAATGGAACAAATGAAAGAACATAACAAGGTGGAGTTTTTAGAATTTTGCATCATAATTAGTGTCTATTACAATCTTTTTGTTGCTAGATGTCATTTATTACATTTAAATTATGAGTAAAAATTGAAGGTGTTGGAACTTTATTATAGGCCACGTTCCTTAGGAAAAAGTGTTTATGACACCGTCCAGGCAACACGCTGCGGCCTTGATTCCTTCCCACGGGGCGTCGAGGCCTGCAATTTTCACTGTAATATTTCCTCTGGTTGACTGCAGCTCGTCAAATCACATCAGTGTGGAGCATTCTGTCGTGGACAGTTTTAGGAATCGGTTGTTACTTTTGGCATTAGAAGAGGCAGAAGACCCTTTTATGAGGTAAACATAGCAACTGGAGATGAAGGATCGGGACAGATGGTTAACCAAACAGCCTGAGCAAGTACTCAAGTAGACGTGCTTAGTCGTTCATAAAGATGTGATGAATCGACAAAGTTTTCAATTCATAGTACTTTTTTTGAGGCATGTCTACACTTACGTGTAGTAAATACCACCCAAATAATTTATAAATGAGTAACTTTATGCGTACGAAGCTAAAGCTGTAAAGGACACACGTCATTCTTCTCCGTCCTGTTTGTCTATCAATCTTTAGAAGATTACGTAACAAGAAACGCAGAACAAACAGTGTTACGTGCGTTACCACAAGTTTACTTTCCCAGGCACTCGTGCATCGACGGGTCAGTATAATGAGGCGTCGGATGAATACCTGGGTAATGGCTCTGTGAATGGGGTGCAAGACGTTGGGATGAAAAAAAATACTTGTTACTTGGTATGTTTACTCCACTTACATGTATGATTAACAGACCGTCACATCATACAACTTGCAACATTTTTCAATCTAGCACAACACTATTTCACAGCCCACTTAAATACATAGGCTTGGATTTCAGAGGATTACAATGATGTCAAGCTGAATATATGATAGGCCTCCTGACACAGTAGATTGTAAGGAGTAATAAACAAGAGTGACAAGACGGTCCAGGATACCGTAACACGAGCTTCCTCCAGCCCAGCGCTACGGTGACAACGAACGTAGCCAAGAGAATTATAAATCCTCAAACTTAGTGGTTGTTCTGATGCGTTACAACGTGATAGTTACGTCGTACCATTTCCATTAATATTTCATTATGTCGTCACCTCATTCCAAGACGGTCAGTGTCGAGGTCTCCTCTGCACCACACACAGAAGGGTTACGCATTATATTAACATCATCAGTCAGATTAAAACACTAGTCCTTGTGTGATATTGCGCTCAGATTACACTTATTAACTGTGAACTTTAATGCTTCATCAAATACTCCTCAGACCTTTCCCAGCTTATTGTGCCTCTGTGGCTCTGCATGCAGCGTTAATCAGATTTTGTGGCTGCTGTGTGCTCAACCAAGGCCTCATTGTGAAGCCTTTATAACGGAAGTGATCAATTATAAGTTTTGGGAGTGTCGGGAACCTTGGGATGATAAACTGCCGCTTTTTTATCGGGAAGGAGACACGTTAATCGAACCCGCTGCTTGAAGCCATGACCATCATCCTTCATTATCACGGAAAGTTCAGCGAGAGCACCGTGTGATCTTCGGGAATTAGCAGCGTTTCTCAGTCTTACTGAGTGCAGTGTTTACTTTACTCCAATATTTCTGAAGTGCTGGGCATCAGTGGGACGCGCGGCTGTTTAGGACGGCCTGGTAGATGGCGGCGAAGGGGCGCACCACCACCTGCCATGGTTCTGGGGCCGCCACTTCGAAGTAATCACAACCCCACGTGTTGGCTAGGTCGCGTATCTCTTGATCGTGCACTTCGCGAGCGTGGGCTAGGTCTGCCTTGTTGCCCACCAGCACCATGGGCCGTGGTGAGCCAGGGGTTAGCTCCAGGATCACCCGTCGCAGATGGTTAAGGGCGTTGAAGGAGGCGTGGGATGTGAGGGAAAATACCAGCATGAAACCCTCGCCCCAAGACACTTGCCGCTCCCTTCCAGCCTCGATCACCTCCACCTGTGGCGGAGGGAGGCCTAAAGCAGGGTGCAAAGTCTTCCGTGGGTACAGTTTAAACCTTATATTGAGATCAAATTTTATTGCAACTCTATGACAGTGAGCAACGTGACCTGATGTCTGGCGAGCTACTTACGTGTCCGGCGGTGTCCATGACCTGGAGTGGCAGGGTGTGGTCAGGCAGGGGGATCTGGTAGCTGTACACCGCCTCCAGCGTAGGGTCGTACTCCCCAATGAAGCGTCCAGTCAGTAGCCGCACGATGAGAGCTGTAGGAAGACAAGGAGCGTCAGAAGGCTCGGGTTCGGTACACAGTGGAGGGAGGGACTTGGGGCTGAAACATTGGTCCAGACTACTGTGTTTTGTTGTACGTATCACACGGAGCAACGTCACCATCACGGTTTCTTCGTGACCATCAGTGTTGATCGCTGCCCGTGAGTAGCAGTAGACACTTGCCATGAAAATAATGCCCATGACGGAAGAGTTCAAATCTGCTGAACTTTCGCGAGTTTTTATTCAGCGCTGGTGCCCAAACTTTTATTGTTTTTTTTTGTTTTATTCTATAGCCATACATTATTCACCGAACAAGGAAAGGAGAAAGGCAGACACGGCAATGTTTGCGACGGATATGAGCTGGGATCCAAACTCTTCCACACCAGACGGAATGACGTCATCGATGATAATATTCCGTATCATTATGTATGATAAAACGAATTAAAATGAATCGGGCCTGAGCGTACGGGAAAGCAGAACAATGGCTTCAGCGGCCCTGCGTTGTTTGTATAACGGTATTGGCGGCGCTCTGATTACGGTTATGTTCTTGGTATAATGTGAAACAAACCGATATCCAATAAACAGATCATATTTATAATAACGAGATCTGCTATCGAGTTAAAACGCTTTGGAGTCAGCTAATTACTTCTTGAATAGAGAGCATTGTTATACAGAGGAGGGAGGGGTGGTAGGTGGGAGGGATGGCACAAATAAGGTACGTGATTGGCTACAAAATTATAAAAGAAAAACAGTTTGCCAAGATTATTGAACATCTGTTGTCTGAAAGAGAAGTTGAATGAAAACAAATATACACGATATGCACGAGGACAATACAAAAAAACAAACAAAACAAAACTATAATTATCTTGGTCAACAATGTATATAAAATATAATTAATAGTACTTAGATCAGTGTTTGTATACAAACACTGATGTTTCTTTCTATTCTTCGTTGTTGTCGTTGTCGTCTATAGACGACAATGACAACAACGAAGAATAGAAAGAAACATGAAAGAAGAAACCAATAACAGCAGCGATATAACAATCATACCACCACCACCACCGCCAAAAGCAGCAGCAACAGCAAGAGGGAGGAGGGTTTGCGCCGAGTTCGCTGGCAACACTGGCTTTGGATGGATGGGGATTATGCTATGAGAGACGGGATTGCGCTCGCTGATGTGATATTAACGTTGCCTTTGTTTATACGGCATTCATGAGGGATTACTTCGGCTAAAACTGGGGATGGAGAGAAGGGGGTTAGGAGGGAGAGTCCATTTTCACGACACTTTTATTTCTCGATTTTTATTCATAACTTAATCGTAGGAGAAAGAGGGAAGTATATATCTTGTTCTACGCAGTACATGGTATTCGATCCTCGTGTGTAGTGATTAGAATGCTAGGTTCACAACTGAAAGGTCCAGAGTTTGAATCCCCAGTCGAGTAAAGACAGTTTGTTCTTGTCTCCTTAAACGCTGTAACCTCTGTTCACCTGCCAGAGAATAGGTAAAGTACGTGACATAAGCTGAATAGCTGTAACCTTGCAACCCGGCAAGAGCGAAAGGGCTATACAAATTCCATGCTAGTTTGTCCATACGACATGGTATCGCTTCCTCCTCTAGCCAAGGGAGGCTTGGGTGGGGAGGAGTCTTCCATTTTACTGTCCTTATATCCATAATATGTTGATACAATAGTAGAGCGTAGCCATACGGACAACCTCGTTAGGTCTAATAGGACTTGCCATCTGTTCTTCATCTACTCCTTTGTACGCTCTCTCTCTCTCTCTTCTCTCTCTCTCTCTCTCTCTCTCTCTCTCTCTCTCTCTCTCTCTCTCTCTCTCTCTCTCTCTCTCTCTCTCTCTCTCTCTCTCTCTCTCTCTTGGCTTTCTTTTATATGTTATTACTTTTTTTTAAATTTCTTATTCCATGCGGGCAAGCACGCCTCATCATGCAGCATTAATGATCGGCTTCAGCCCATACCTACAAGCATGGGCGCGAGTGTGTTTATTTGTACCGTCTTATGAAGGCCCATACAAGCCCCCAGGGTGATGTAGAGCGGCTATTTATAACAGGTGGTTTTGTCCATAAGCCTGGCGCTCGTGTACCACCTGTTGAGAGAGAGAGAGAGAGAGAGAGAGAGAGAGAGAGAGAGAGAGAGAGAGAGAGAGAGAGAGAGAGAGAGAGAGAGAGAGAGAGAGAGAGAGAGAGAGAGAGAGAGCGAGATTAATTAATTGATGTCGCCCGCTCAGTGCCACTTTTAGGGTAATAGAGAATTTAAAACCACGTGACTGATTTACTGTTTTGTCTCCGTACAGAAGATGATGATAACACTGGTAACACACTGATCTCCGTCCCACACGTGACTGTGACGCAAGATCTGTGTAGTATGCCATGTGATGTGTTTTTTTCTCGTTTGTTTTGTTGCAGGAAGAGATTCGTGGACCTGTTCTATGCCAACTCGGGTGGGTGTAAACATTAATATTGTCTTCTTTTCAGACACACTATCTCTGTTTTTGTTTTTCTCTCTCTCTCTATCTACCTATCTATCTATCTATCTATTTATCTATCATTCCCACAACAACAGAGGAAGGGGAGTGAGGTTTTGTGTGATGCTCTTTCTTCACTCACACTGCTCAGGGAACTTATACGGTAGTGAGGACGACATCGTAAAGTATATAGAGAGGCAATAACCATACGGGAGATGATAGCGATGTCACGTGTCACTTAGTACCTGTCAAACTGAGGAGGAGTAGGTCGGAATGAGTCTTTGAATGGATGGGTGACTGACTACATGAGTTTACTGTTATCATTATTGTGGGTAGGCTACTTGTTGTATTTGCGTCTTACACTTACACTGAATGATGTTATGGTTTCATTATCATAACTTATGTGTATTACGTTAAAATCTCTGGATTATCTTAAAATACTTGAGCAATTGTTATTTGCCTGTCCAATTACAAAGAGAGAGAGAAAGAGAGAGAGAGAGAAAGAGAGAGAAAGAGAGAGAGAGAGAGAGAGAGAGAGAGAGAGAGAGAGAGAGAGAGAGAGAGAGAGAGAGAGAGAGAGAGAGAGAGAGAGAGAGAGAGAGCTGACGTTACTACAAGTTTTATATATATATATATATTTTTTCTCGACATTTATAAGTTTATTTATCCATCAGTGACGCGTGTTTGTGTACATATATATATTTTTTTTACCACGAAGAGGACTGAGTTGCCCTTCACGTGTATCTTCACTACATCACTTTGTTTTTAAGTGTTCTTAGCAGTGTATAATTTGTTTTAAAATGTTCGCCATGTCATACTTTGTGCCAAAATCTGCCTGAAACCACATTTTATTCCCTCCTTTTTCCTTTAACACCTGGAACACATTGGGATGATATAGGTTATCGTAGCGTTGAGCTTTAGTAACGTTTTCTTTTCCTTAACAGTTTATGCAAAGTGATCGAGACAGACGCTGAGTCGGGGGGGATACAAGGGGACTGACGGTAGTAAGCTTGTCGATGCACCACGCCTTCATGGCAAGGCACGATGGACTGAGCCTTTATTGTATCTCCCTAGCCAGCGCCTCCACTCACCACCACCACCACCACAACCACCACCACCACCATCACCACCACTCCCATCATGAGAACTGAAGAGGAAAAGGTAAAGTGATGTTATTCTTAGTGTATTGTGTCGTTACTTGAAAGTGAAAAATCTTTTTATAACACACACACATACACATACACACACACACACACACACACACACACACACACACACACACACACACACACACACACACACACACACACACAAAAATCATGTTTTTTTCTAAATAATTCTAGATAATATGTGATTTACGTGAACAGCGTATAGAAAAGTAAAGAACGAGCAGGAAACGTCTGTTCTTTTGAGCTATAGTGAAATGGAATAGAATTGTTATTATAGATGTAAGAGTGGAAAAAAAATTACACATTTATGTTTTCACAAAATCTACATTTTCTCCAAATATATGAGCTATTGGAAAGAAAATGAAACCATTAGATTGACGATATCAAGCTCCATAACTTTGCTTCTATGCATTTTTCCTACATAAGTAATATTTTTGTAGTTAAAAGAAAAAAAAATCGACTTCAATTTTGGTGAAATTTTCAGGCCACAAAATCAAAAATCCATTTCCATCACAGATAATGATACTCATAAAACTGAGTTCAGACTTATGATTAGCATGCCCGATAACTCCTTCGTACCAATTTTTCATGAATTGTGTCGAAATATTAACGAAACCTAACCTAATCTAACCAAAACTACGTTTCCCAGCTTTACACTTCTTGGCACAAATAATTTTTTTTTAATAACCCGAAAATTATGATAGTTTACGTTAAAAAAATATAGAATAATAAAAAAAGAGCCAACGCACATTATTTTGAACAACAGTGAAATGGAATTGGAATGTAAGTATAGTTGTAAGAATTGAAAACAGATTTAATCGGTTGCAATTCACTAACAGTTAAAGAAAAGTAATTTAAATACCATTAATCCATTATATTGTGTTATTACCATAATCCTGTCGTGGGTCCTATTTTTAAAATGGGTAATTCCGGCCATGACTTTGTAACTAAAGGTTAATGTAAGGTGAACTAAATGTTGATACAGGGATGCTCATAATGGCTCCTTGCTGCTCTGTTTTCTTGCCTTATTATTATTATTATTATTATTATTATTATTATTATTATTATTATTATTATTATTATTATTATTATTTTTGTTATTGCCATTATTATTATTATTATTATTATTATTATTATTATTATTATTATTATCATTACTGTTATTATTATTACTGTTATTATTATTACTGTTATTTTTATTACTGTTGTTATCATTATCATTATTATTATTATTGATATTATTATTATTATCATCATCATCATTGCTGTTGTTATTATTGTCAGCATGGAAATATAGATCGTCCTGCCTTGGTTCAATGTTTGATCCCGTGGCACCTTGTTATTGTGTGGGTGACTTATTGATGAGCGAGGGAGGGAGGGAGGGA
>JAXIVD010003196.1:43054-49000 GCA_036785275.1 Cancer borealis
ACAAAGCATACACACCTTTCGTAATTAAATATTTTTCGTATCAGTCAAACAAACAAATCACACAGCCCTTCACATCCATAGTGATCACATACCATATTGTCTTTCATATAAACACCAGTGCTACATATTGTATTTATTTTGTATTGTATATCTGTACTCATTTATACTGTACTTATTTTGCCTGTGATTATATTTTGTGTTAAGCTGTGTTCCGCTTTTTTCCTTGTCTAGACTAAACTAGGCCTACTTGTTGACCTCTCCCGGCCAGCCACAAGGAATTCCCTGGGGACAGCCTGCCCGCGGCTGACACACCCAGCCACGCTCATCGCATACCTTAATTTTTGTCTTAAGTTATTAAAAAAAAAAAAAAAAAAGCTTCTCAGCCTTTCAGAATGCCGTCTACAATGAAATTGTGCGAATCTTGTTCAGAAAAATTTGTCAAAAAATTTTTCCGACAGTCTACAATTTGTAGACTCTGTTTACATGAGCGCGAAATGACAGCCTTACGCGAGGAATTGGCCGCCTTAGTCGCTGGTAAATTCTCTCCTACCCTCTCCTCTTCCATCTCCTCACCCTCCCTATCCTCACCCACCGCCACCTCCTCCCTCGCCTTCACCTCCTCCTCTTACCCCTCCACCCCCACCTCCACTACCTCCGACAGTCCTCCAGCTTCCTCCTCCTCTTCCTCCCTCCCATCCTCTGCCCCTCCCTCCTCCTCCTCTGCCCCTTCTTCCTCCTCCTCTGCCCCTCCTTCCTCCTCCTCTGCCCCTCCTTCCTCGTCCTCCCCCTCCTCCTTCTCCTCTGCCTCCGCCTCCGCCTCCCCTCCTCCTCCTCCTCCCCCACCGCCTCCTCCGCCACCGCCTCCTCCTCCACCTCCTCTTCCTCCTCCACCCCCTCTTCCTCCTCCTCTGCCTCCACTCCTTCCTCCTCCTCCTCCTCCTCCTCCTCCTCATCCTCCTCCTCATCCTCCTCCTCCCCCCTCTCCTCTTCCTCCTCCTCCTCCTCCTCCTCCTCCTCCTCCCCTCCTCCTCCTCCTCCTCCTCCTCCTCCTCCTCCCCCCCTTCCTCCTCCTCTTCCTCCTCATCCTCTTCCTCTTCCTCCTCCTCCTCCACCTCCGTCCCCTCCTCCTCCACCGCCTCCTCCGCCACCTCCGCCACCTCCTCCCTCCTCCTCCTCCTCCTCCTCCTCCTCCTCCTCCTCCGCCCCCCCCTCCTCCTCCTCCTCCTCCTCCTCCTCCTCCTCCTCCTCCTCCTCCTCCTCCTCCTCCTCCTCCTCCCAGGACTCGTATTCTTGGAGAGTTTCCAGGGGGCGCTCTACTATAATTCCTAGGGAACCTCTAACCACGAAAATTTCTAACAGATACCAGGTACTCAGCACGTCTCAGGAAGGGACAAGGCTCCCAGCCTCCTCCTCTTCCACCACCTCCTCCACCTCCTCCTCCTCCTCCTCCTCCTCCTCCTCCTCCTCCTCCTCCTCCTTCCTCCTCCTCCTCCTCCTCCTCCTCCACCTCCCCCTACCCTAGAGGTGCTCTTAGAATCCCTAGAAAACCACTAACACAAAAGACTTTTAACACATTCCAGGTGATCGGATCGACACAAGAGGAAACAGGAGAGACAAGGTTGGTGGGTGACTCCATCCTACGTGGGCAGCTGATTGAGTTCAGTGGACGCGCTCCAAATAACAGAAAGCGTTACTGTATTCCAGGAGCCAGGCTTGACGATATAACAGATGTATGCGAAGAGGTCACCAGCGACGCAGACAATAACACTCTTTTTATCATCCACGCAGGAACAAACGATGTGTCATCCACAAGACCCGAGGAGTTGCTTGAAAAGTACAGGAAGATGATCCGCCAGTACAGGACTAAGTCTAATAACATTGTTATTTCAGGCATTCTTCCCAAGATAGTTGCTGAACCGAGGTTCTACGGCAAGGCGCTCATCATCAACCACAGACTCGAATCCCTCTGTTCACAGGAAGGTGTTGACTTCCTAAACCTGTGGGATGACTTTTACAATAACCCACTTCTTTTCCAGTACGACGGACTGCACCTGAACAGTGTTGGGCATGCTCGCTTGGGCAGACTTTTCAGTGATAAAGTTTTTCTTTATAGGTCAAAAAACGCCGAGCGGACGAGAGCAGCAAAGACATCATAGTTTCTCCGTGTAATGCCACCACTGAGCCAAATAATAATGTCACAGCTGACCCAATCGTCACCACTAACCCTAATGCTAATGACGCTACTGATCCGAATATTAAAGTTTGTTATGTAAATGCTCGCAGCATCAGAAATAAATTCACTGATCTTGAAGCTCTCGCCGCAATGGATCAGTACCATATCATAGGAGTCACAGAATCATGGTTAGACACGTCGAACAGAGATTACATTGCAGAATTTCAGTTATCCGGTTATACAATTTTTAGCTGTGAAAGAGAAAACAAAATTGGCGGTGGTGTAATCCTATATATTCACAGCTCGCTCCATCCGATCTCCCTTAAAACAGAACCCATCAACGGAGTGGACACAGTTTTCATCGAATTAAAGAGTAACTCGAGCAGAAAAATACTTGGATTGATTTACAGACCACCAGGAAGACCCGCTGAAATTGACCGTTTGCTTTTCGAATCAATCTCCGAAACAATTAGTCAATGTGAAACAATCATTATGGGCGATTTTAACTTGCCAGTAACGAGATGGGGAAATCCGTTAAGATCACATGCAGGACACGACCTGTACACGAATTTATTAGAGAGCGAATTACATCAACACGTTCATGAACCGACGCGCGACTTAAATACCCTTGACCTCATTCTTTCAACAAGCGAAGAGATAGTCAGCAACGTAAATGTTGGCCCAGTTTTCAGCTCAAGCGACCATCGGATAATTACGTTCAACTTGAAAATGAAGGAAATAAAAGTAAATGACAGTAAGGAGAGGGTACCAAATTATCAAAGGGCAAATTTCACCAGAATGCGGACAATTCTAGAAGACACTGACTGGAGTGAACTGTTGTCAGAGTCAGAATCAGATATTGATAGGTCATGGGAGGCCTTTACCACAAAGCTGAACGAAGCTATTAGAGTATGTGTACCGTATCGTTACAGACGTTCAGCAAGGAAGAATAAACCAAAATGGTGGAACGATGAGATAAAAAACAGCCTCTCTCTCAAAAAACACGCGTACGATAAGTATATATCAACTAAAAACCAAGATGACAAAGTTGAGTTTGACAGAGTTCGTCGCGAAACTAAGAGACTAATAAAGCGCAGCAAGAATAACCTTGAAGAATATATAGCGGAATCATGTAAATCTAATCCTAAAGAATTTTATAGTTTTGTTAAGAGTAAAAAAGCCCTTACCTGTAATATCGGTCCACTTACTAAAGGACAAGGAAATCACACAAACGACGAAAATGAAATGGCTACAATCCTAAACAACTTTTTTGCATCCGTATTTACAGAAGAGGATTGTTCATCGTTTCAACCACTCGAGACTAGAAGAACCGAAAACTTCTTAAATGATTTACTCATCGTAGAAAATGACGTTGAACAAAAAATCGATAAGATGAAAAATAATAAAACCCCTGGACCAGATAAAATTTCCCCGAAAATCTTGAAAGAGGTCAAGCATCAGATCAGTAAACCGCTTGCAATCATATTCAATAAATCCTTAAGGATTGGTAAAGTTCCATCAGATTGGAAACGTGCTAATGTAACCCCAATCTTCAAAAAGGGAGACAAGTCACAACCCGGAAATTATAGGCCAATCAGTCTGACGTCAGTAGTATGTAAATTAATGGAGACAATCATTCGTGACAATATGGTGAAATTCCTTGAAGACAACGATATAATTAAACCCTCACAACATGGTTTCCGTAATAAACGTTCATGTCTAACTAACTTATTAGACTTCTTTTACAATGTTTTTGACACGTACGATGAAAGCAGAGCAGTAGATATCATATATCTGGATTTTCAAAAGGCCTTTGATAAAGTTCCCCATCAACGATTGCTTAACAAACTAAAGATTCACGGTATCTCTGGTAGCATCTACAATTGGCTTCAGGACTGGCTCTCTGAACGTAAACAGAGAGTAGTCTTAAACGGTGTCTCCTCTCAATGGTTAAACGTAAAAAGTGGCGTACCACAGGGTTCAGTACTTGGCCCTATTTTGTTTCTGATATATGTTAATGACATAGATGATGGGATCTCATGCAAAATATCAAAATTCGCTGACGATACGAAAATTGCCAGTAAAGTAACTTCGACAAGTGACAGAGAAGTCTTACAATCAGACCTTGATCGACTAACGTCTTGGGCCAATAAATGGCAAATGAAATTTAACGTTGATAAATGTAAGGTACTACATATCGGAAGAAATAATGATCACGTTCAGTACCAAATGAATGGAAAACTACTTTCTGCAGTGAACAAGGAAAAAGATCTAGGAATCACAATATCAAGCGATTTAAAACCCAGTCAGCATTGCTCAGAGGTAGTTAAAACCGCTAACAGATTGGTCGGCTTTATTGGGCGTACTTTCGAAAATAAATCAGAAAAAGTCATATTAAAACTGCATAATTCACTAGTACGACCTCATCTTGAATATTGCGTACAGTTCTGGTCCCCATATTACAGAAAGGACATTGACAAACTGGAAAGAGTCCAGCGTAGAATAACGAAAATGATTCCAAGGCTGAAAAATAAACCTTATGAAGAAAGACTTAAAGAATTAAACTTATTCAGCCTCGAAAAACGAAGGATGAGAGGAGATTTAATTGAAATGTTCAAGATAATTAAAGGATTTGATAATATCAATGCAGAAGATTACATTACTTTTGATCGATCAAATATAACAAGAAGACGTCATACTTTTAAGATTACTGGTAAAAGATTCACATCAAACGAAGCCAAACATTTCTTTTTCAATCGGATCGTTAACGTTTGGAACTCCCTGCCCGCCAATGTCGTCGACAGTAAAACAATTAATACATTCAAAAATAGACTGGACAAATACTTAGAAGCCAATCCGCAACTAAAACATTATTCGTCAACATAGTAAACTTTGAGCAAGTTCCTTCTAATGTACAGTAATTACAAAATCTCGATTCGGAAGGACGTCGCTAGGGGCCTGACATCGCTTGCCAGGTAGTAGTGTTAGTGACAGTAGTAATAGGATAGACTAATCTAATTCCACGCATTTATTTATTTATTTTTACTTATATTGCATGGTTGGCCTTCCTCTCCTGCCAGTCGTGGCTGGTGGGAGAATCCCTCACCCTTACTATCCTGTATCCTTCATCCCAGATTTGATAGTGTAGTCTAGTTTATCACAAACAGCCTCGTAAGGGCCAGTAGGCCTGTTGCTGTTTGTTCTTCCTATGTGTTCCTATGTGTTCCTCCTCCTCCTAGTTAAGCATTCATATTTCTGGGACCTTTATTCTTCAAATTCGCATCTGTACTTCTCACTGTCCTCTTAAATTCCTTTGAGTTTATAATACTACTTGGTATTGCTTCTTTTCCGGCTAGCTTCTGCTGGAAAGATAGGAGGAGGGTGGGGAGGTGCCTTCTAATGTTCTATCCTTTCTCTAATAATAATGGTGAAGATTAGTTAAATCAAACAGCCAAGTAGGGGCCTATAGGTTTGTTGCTGTTTGTAGTCTATTGTAATCCTTTGTAATCCTCCTCCTCCTCCTCCTCCTCCTCCTCCTCCTCCTCCTCCTCCTCCTCCTCCTCCTCCTCCTCCTCCTCCTCCTCCTCCTCCTTCTCCCCCTCGTCAAATAAGCTCAGCCTGACTTTTTTCTTTTTTGACCTAAGAGAAATAGGCAGCAAGTAATGACACTCGATAACAAGGTATTGTTTCGCGTGTTACCCTTCCAATAAGTGTCCTGGATTCCTGTCACGGCTGCAACGAAAAACCAAAAGAAAAAGAACGAGGGAGCTCAT
>JAXIVD010003197.1:0-24160 GCA_036785275.1 Cancer borealis
GTAGAGGAAGGCAGTGTGTAAGGTGAAGTGAGTGTGGCCGTTGTGTTGACTCTGTCCTTGTCCTCTCACGCTCCTCACCCCGGCAGATAGATAGAGAGAGAGGGAGAGGGAGAGGAACCATGTTCTGCTCCTCACGCTCACTAGAGATGTCAGGAGGTGTCGGTGTTCTGAGATTTGGTGATCCGACATTCTCTGATTCCAACAAGTTAACTTTGTAATCAAGTAAACTGTGTGTCTTCCTGCATTCCCCTCCTATCCCCCTCCCCATAAACTCTCTCTCTCTCTCTCTCTCTCTCTCTCTCTCCTCTCTCTCTCTCTCTCTCTCTCTCTCTCTCTCTCTCTCTCTCTCTCTCTCTCTCTCTCTCTCTCTCTCTCTTCAATAGTGGTAGTTAAATACGTTATTGTTATTCCGCTCACTATTATTATTATTTTTATTATGTTGCGTTAATGTTTTAAAATTTAATATCAGAAGTGTGTATATTTTTTTCACCCCGTCCACCCACTCCTTTACTGCCTTGCTGGTTGGTGGAGGCGACGTTCTAGACCCCAACTTTGTGCGGGGAAAAAATACTTGAGAGAGGCACCAGCTGCAGGGCGCATGGAGATGGGCGAGTGCGAGGGAGATAAGGGAGATGGGACGAGGCGGTGGACGGCCCACGGTAACCAGGTTGAAACGAGAAGTAAGTTGAGGAGGTACAATGTGAATTTTTGGGGGAAAATTATAGAATATTTTGAGGAAATATATTTGAGTAGGATTTTGGGCAAGGTGCAGTTTAAGTGTTTTTTAGTGCAGTAGGTACTCGTGGTGGCGGGACGTGAGAAGATAGCAAGGCACCCACAACACCTCAGCTGCTGCTCCTGAAATAGATGGCTGGAGGGTGCTGCCTCTCAGTGTCAGACGGATGGTGGCACCGGGATAACTGGCAGGCGGGGGCACGGCAGGTGTCAGGTACCTCATTAGCGGAACCAGACAGGTAAACGAGTGAGCGGGAAAGTGATAACTGATAGCATAGGAGCACAAAATAGCAGAGGGTGTAGATGCAGTGGCGTAGCGAACAACGTTGTCGTGTATTGCTATGGGTAGATGTTTCTCAGAATCAAAATCAAAATAACAATCTGTATATTTCGTTGAGATAGGGAAGGTTCATGAGTCGATACATGCTTTATTTGTCACCTATGAAAGCCTTACCGTGTTCATTAGAGTGTTTGTTATTTTTATGAACGAGAAAAGATCAAGGCGCCGCACTAATAGGAAGGAAAAACTACTAATCGTTTCCAAAACAACAGATAATACCTCGGTATCAAGGGATTCCTGCTTCCTGGAATGAAATCCCGCGATACTCATGTTGATCGGACGCTTCCAGACGTCTGAGAGAGATTCGGTCTACAAGGAATCTGTTCTGGGGGTTGGTGAACTTAGCTTGTGATTAAGTAACGGGTGACAATGGCACTAATGGGAGGTGGCAGAGGGAGCGACGGCCTCTTTCCGGTGACGAGTGAGAAGCAATGAGAAGACCTTGGTGAGAGCTGCACTGACAGTAACTTGACAACTAAGCTTGGGCCGAGTTTATGCCCTGAGGAGAGGGAAATTTCCGGCGCTCCGTGATGGAATTGGAGGCTCAGGAAGGAGGCAAGGGAGAAGCGAAGGGAGAACAGAAAATGAATTAGTGGAAACGAAGAGATAATATAGTAAAAGAGTAGGATATATAAAATGAGAACAGCTAAAAAGACTTGTCTGTGTGTGTATGGAGAGAGAGAAGAGAGAGAGAGAGAGAGAGAGAGAGAGAGAGAGAGAGAGAGAGAGAGAGGAGAGAGAGAGAGAGAGAGAGAGTGATTATTTGTTTGACTTAAAATTACTTCCGGATAAAAGGTATTTACATGGCTCTGTGATTCACAATAGAAGTGAAAAGCAAGCATTCCTGGCAGGTCGAGAGCATGGGATCATCATTGTTAATAAAGATACGATGGAATGGGGAACTTGGAACTGAGGAACTATAGAAAATGGAAGGCAAACAAACAGACTGGGGTGACTAGGAATAAAATGGGGAGGGAGAGAGGATGACAAGGGCTCACTGGGAGATCAGCGATGTTGAAGAGGAGGAAACGAGAGAGAGAGGAGGAGAGAGGGAGAGAGAGAGAGAGAGAGAGAGAGAGAGAGAGAGGAAGAGAGAGAGGACAAGAGACTCACTGAGGGAGGGAGGCTTGCCATGCACTGCCAGATAACCCAGAGCACCATTAGTACGAGCATCACCAATCTGACTAATAATATACAAATTTGCAGCCACATGATTGACCTGAAATGACATGAAGACCAATTAATCTCTCCCTCAAGGTTTTTCACGTTGTCTGTTTTAGTGTTGTCCGTCCGTTCTGCCACTGTCTTCCTTCCTATCCTTCCTGTCCTTATTGACCTTCCTATCCTTCTGTCCTTACCGACCTTCCTGTACTTCCCTTCCTTTCTGTCCTTTTGTCCTTCTCGTCCTTCTCTTCCTCCTCAAGGCATCGTCCACACCTTCAATTATATATAAAATCACAGACTTTGACTCCTTATCAAGTTTTTGTCATGTGTTAGAAAACGAGAAAAAAAATATTCGCCTCCACTATTCCCCTCCCCGTAATTTTTTTTTTTAATCACTGAGGTATATTTTTCATTTCCTATTTTTTTGCTTAATATTAATGAGACGACCGCTGAAAATTTGGAATATTGGTAAAACAAATATTTGGTTGAATTTCAAACACTCGGCAGTACTACATTGAGGAAATGAATTTATGGAAATGTGAGACCTATTTTACATCCACCTCGTCCTGACACCCCCATCCTCCTCCACCCACCCCCATCCACCCCCACCCCAACACACATACCCTGCTTCCAGCCTTATATCCCTACCACTCCACTTCCCTCCTCCTCACTCTCACTGTCCATTTGTTGATCTGTCTATCCCTTTCCCCGTTGGTCCTCAAGTCCCTTTTCATCCCCTTTCCCTTAATGTCCCCTCTTTCCATATTCCCACATCATATTTTCTTTATTATCATATTTCTTTTGACTCCATCGTATTCATGTAAAGCCATCCCTTACCGCCCCGCTGGTTCTGTAACACTGTGTTGTGTGGACGTGTTGGACACCAGTGAGGCAGCAGAGTGGTGTGTGGTGCGCAGACACAAGCCTCGTAGTGGACAGTTTTTAGTGTGTGTGGTAGATGGTCGACCGATTCTTGGTGTTTCATTTTGCTTATGGATGCGTTGTGGTGAGAGGTAAAGAAAAATGTCACGGAAGATAGAATAAAAGTTGCGTTCAATAGAATTTGTTGATGAACAGAGTGTTTTTTTATGTCTTATTAAATCAAGAATTAACCAGCGAGTCTATTTTTATTCGTGTCATCTGGTTAGAGAAAATTTGGCTTGTCTGGCTTTATTTTTTATCTGACTTCATGTTTGTTTGTTTTTAAATTAAGGGAGTAAGTGAAAGGTATTTTTACTGAATATTTCTTAAGCTATTTTTACTTTAGTACGTCGTGTCAGAAAAAAAAAATGATACTGAGAAACGAACACGAAACTCTAATGGAAACCCTTAACTAAAAAAAAACAAACAATGCGTTTAGATACCTAAGATTCTGAAGGAAGGATGGCTCATGTGACAACAAAACACATGGAATAATGTAGGAGTCCTGTCCACGGGAAGGATATTCTGGAAGTGTAGGTAGGATGGCGCAGCAGGAAGTGGAGGAGAAATGAAGGGCAGACTGTGGAAGAGGAGGCGAAGTATGAAGAAAAAGAGAAGGAGGTGCTGGTGTGGAAGAGAAGAAGGTGGAGAAGGGAGAGGTGATGGAGGCACAACCGCTCCCCTTCCATTATTCAGCAGCGTTGGCTTCACCCTGCACTGCCTCACTCTCACCCGCATCCTCACTCGCCATGCCGCTGTCCCTCCTGCATGGCTGCCTGTTGGATGGAAGCGAATACCGGGGAGACGGGTGGCTGGCTGGCTGATGGCTCCTCACCTGGGCTTCCCATCAACATCTCCTCTCCTCTCCTCTCACTTAAGCTTTGTATTGCTGTAAAGTGACATGTTTAGAGAATCACCAACACACACGTACAAGTTACACCCATTCGTGGTGGACAGCGTGTGTTTCCGTGGCTTCTGCAGCACTTCAAGTACGGGAAAGCCTCGCGTACATAATGCATCAGGCTATTAATGTAGAGCCATCCTTACTCACCGACGCTCGACCTCAGGCTAGTGGATCTGTCCTTCCCATCCCCATCCGCGGCCCCTCCACGCCCACCTAGCCACACCACTGCCTCATCACACTCACCCCTGTTCGCCTCCACCAAGCTCGTGTGAAGTTTTGATGAGGCCATCGCTGGTTTTCACGCTTTGACGTTAGGACATTTCCCTTCGGTAATAGTGAAGGAGAGGGTTCCGTCGTGGCATAGACGAAGAGGGAGTAACGAAATCTAAAATCGAGATCCTTTGAATTGTAGTCAAGTAGTGAAAAAGCTGAAAGAGCCTCTTTAGGGCTGAAAAAATAGGCTTAAAGGTGACGGAGTTTAATGGTGAGGTATTTGGAAGGGCAAGTGTAGGGCAACTCAAGGAGACGTTGCTTTTTTATTTTCTGTACGTCTTCCATTTACCTAAGTATCTTATGACTTGTTCCGTGTGCTTGCTCCCGAGGGTGTCAAAGCGCCTTACACAGGGTGTCAAAGCGCCTTAGTCACACCGGCTGCCTTCTTAGGTCGTCAGCCGCCGTGCAGGCCATCCACCATCAACGGGTTTTTCCTTATAGGACAGCTTCACTGCTTTTATGCGCCTGCCATCACCGCCACGGCGAGTTTTTGGTCACCGTCAAGAAAAGCTGCCAGTATTGACTTACCTTTTACAAATAAGAGGCATCCCTGGCACTAGTAACCTCTCACCACCTACTTCCTATGTAGATCCTCTTTTACTATTACTGTATTCCCTACGGATCGTTAAAGGCGACAAAAAGGTACGGAGCGAGGGGTCTGGGAAGCCACTCATCTTTAGTCTCTCCTATGAAAAGACAGCGTAGATGAGGATGGGAGAGTAAATTCTCCTTAAAACCCTAATTCCTTGACTTGGCTAACCTATTTTAATGGGGTTAAAAGCCAGGTTTATAGATAGATAGAATATTACTAGTATTATTATCGTTTTGTTGTTGCTGTTGTTGTTATTGTTGTTGTTGTTGTTGTGAATTAGTCTCAGTAGAAGCAGCAATGTAAGTGTTTAGAGGATGACTTACATAAGGTATGGCCCTCACACTTTATTCATAGATAAAAAGCCGTGACCCATTTTTCTCGGGTGTCATCGCGGCTAGTTTCCTTTGTGGCGCGAGGCCTGGGCGTCTTGTACCAGGAAGGCAGGTTGTTTGTGGCGTCTTGCCTCGCTTTGATGTCGAGGTGTTGTGATCCTCCAAAGATTATGATACAAAGAGCGTCAGGCTACAACACCCCATTAGATCCTTACAAGGGTGTTTGAAATAGAAGCAGCGAAGGATAAAAACTTATTTGAAGAAAATGGATAGAGGGTTATCATGTGCATCATACAAGTCATACATACACGCTCGGGTTTTTTTCTTTTTAAATTGTAAATGTTTTCGTGTTTTTATGCATTTACAGCATACAAGGAAATTATTCTGATAGTGCTTCATGAAAAAAAAACTGTAGCCTTCCACCGCTGCCTTTTACTATAAGCTGGATCACCGGTAGATCCAGTCAGGATTGTGGGAGAGTAATATATTATTGCTTAAGATATATTAAGTATGTACACATTTCATAGCGAATATTTGACGTTATTGAAAAAAGTGTATTGATTTCCGTGTAAGAAGTGAACAAATGCATTCATAGTCAACTAGGAAAAAAAATTGGCTTGGGAATGTACCTTTGTTAATTATACATCTAATCACTTAATGGGTGAGTTTTAAAAAATTGTTTAAATGTAATGCTCGCACGTACTAAAAGCTGAAAAAAATGGTTAAATATGATATTTTGGTAATTCAATGTGCAACATGAGCGTCGCCGCGTGTGCAGGGCTGATCACATTCCAAAAATTTATAGTTTTCATTTCATAAGCTCTTGAAATGTTTGTTTATATTGACATTTTTACCGATTTACACATTTATTTACATGTTTTGATAAGTATTCATCAATATTGGAAATAAATATTAGATTACCAGCTTCCAAAATAGTAATATCAATTTTATATTTTTATTACCCAATGTTACTGTAAGTGCTGGTACTGAAACTCGCTAGGCTCACTGGCTAGCACACTGACTTGAGTGTGGATGGCTGCTTGTTTGAGTCGTCAGTCTTAACGTATTGTCACGAGTCTAATATATCTAAACTATCATGACGCTTCCCAGTGCTTAGTAACTTCCAGTGTGCATCGTGGAAAGCATCGTGGAAAGTCAGGCAGTTTAGTGTGGAATGGCGCGTGGCGGAGCGACTTTAGGTTTCATGCTAAGGTGTGAGACAAGAATGGACACTGATGTTTATAGTGCTGATTGTTTGTCCTTACACACACACACACACACACACACACACACACACACACACACACACACACACACACACACACACACACACACACACACACACACACACACACACACACACACACACACACACACACACACACACACACACACACACACACACACACACACACACACACACACACACACACACACACACACACACACACACACACACACACACACACACACACACACACACACACACACACACACACACACACACACACACACACACACACACACACACACACACACACACACACACACACACACACACACACACACACACACACACACACACACACACACACACACACACACACACACACACACACACACACACACACACACACACACACACACACACACACACACACACACACACACACACACACACACACACACACACACACACACACACACACACACACACACACACACACACACACACACACACACACACACACACACACACACACACACACACACACACACACACACACACACACACACACACACACACACACACACACACACACACACACACACACACACACACACACACACACACACACACACACACACACACACACACACACACACACACACACACACACACACACACACACACACACACACACACACACACACACACACACACACACACACACACACACACACACACACACACACACACACACACACACACACACACACACACACACACACACACACACACACACACACACACACACACACACACACACACACACACACACACACACACACACACACACACACACACACACACACACACACACACACACACACACACACACACACACACACACACACACACACACACACACACACACACACACACACACACACACACACACACACACACACACACACACACACACACACACACACACACACACACACACACACACACACACACACACACACACACACACACACACACACACACACACACACACACACACACACACACACACACACACACACACACACACACACACACACACACACACACACACACACACACACACACACACACACACACACACACACACACACACACACACACACACACACACACACACACACACACACACACAGAGAGAGAAAGCCAGAACCAGCCACAAACACACAAATTGCTTCTATTAGTGCAACAAGCCAGCGACACGCGAAATCATATGATGAAAAATTACAAAAACTGAACAGATGAGTTGTCGTTTTGCAAAATATTAATGAATAAATGTTATGCTATAAGCTTTGCCAATGTATAGATATTTTATTTGAGCTACTGATCGTGGCAGCTACTAAAAAAAATAATATCCATGGATTTTTTTGCATCCAGTAATATACTTATGTACAAAAAGATAAACAGAAAACACAGATCAGAATGCGAAGTTGTTTAGAAAAGTTTATAATGTTTAAAGAGTAAAGGAAGTTATGAGGCTGTTGTGGAGCAAATCGAATGAGGAAAGTTTAGAAAGCTTTTTTCATATTTCCAAAATTTATTGAGTGTTATATAATTTGTATAGGTGATAAGAATGTCGAGGCAGCCAAGTTTATACCATTTCTCCCAGCCTCACGAAGTTACAATAGGGGAATCGGCTTTGAAAACATGCAAACACTTCCTATCAAGTATTTCTTTATTGACGATGTATTTCATTAAGAAGTTAAATATGTTTTCAACTGCTGCGCGGGACATGTAACACCGTAAACTCGTTCAAAAAGTTAAGTCTACCAATACCTTTTCGAAGCGGTTATCCTCTTTCTCAGGCGTTCACTCAGCGTCCTGTTTCTTTGGGTTTGTTTACTTCTATGGATTCAAGGACAGTCCATCTGGCACATTTGAGTTATGACTTAAGCTCTAGTTAGGGGATTGTAGTATGGTGGGGCAAGCAGACACGCAGACAGACAGACAGACAGACAGACATAAAAGAGAGGGAGAGGCAGGAAATAGCACAAAGTAATTAATTCCCTCATATGAGAAAATGATTCATGTGTTTTAAACTTCCATTTATATTTAGTTTCACGCCATGTTATCCGGTTTCCCGCAATGAATGCTAATTTTCAGCAAGATTTTGTGTGGCCCGTAAGGTAAAGTGGACTGGTAATCCCGCCACCACGCACCTTGCATTGTTTTTGTTTTCTTTCCTGAGTTTGGGATCGACGTGTCCCGTGTGCTGAGGGTAATGGTGATGGCCGCAGTGAACGCATTACATCATACGTCCACTGAAAATATAGGCTTGGAAATAACACATGCGTCACTTGCAGGACAAACAGGAAATAACACTCTGTGGCCTGAACATTAGCACGAAGCTGACACACACGGGCTTGTACAGTGTTTTTTGATAATGCTGATCCACCTGCATTAAGTGTGTGCGTGTGTGTGTGTGTGTGTGTGTGTGTGTGTGTGTGTGTGTGTGTGTGTGTGTGTGTGTGTGTGTGTGTGTGTGTGTGTGTGTGTGTTTGTTTTGATGGTATATTGGGAAGAAAAACAATAAGCACTATATTTGTACCATCAAAGTACGTGTCTCAGCAAGTTCTGTGACTACAAGGCGACACACTTGCCTTTCCCTCTCGTCCCTCGGCAGTACCATCTAGGACGCTCACAAGTTTGTCCCTTTGTAACTCCCTGGGAATGTAGAAAGAAAGTGGTTTAGTTTTCATTAACAAGGAAAATATACCTGCAGCTTTACTTAATTTTATTTTTTTCAGGTTTCAAACGGGGTGTTTTTTTCATTAAAATCAACACGTAAGGAAGGTTTATAAATGTGTTATTACCAGAGTCCTATAAATGCCTGATAAAAGGAAAAGATAGATAAAATAAACAATGACGCATTTTTTACTGTAACAAATTTCTTAAGTTTTAGATAGATTTCTAGTAAAGACTCAAGTCGCAAAGGACATTCAATGGTGTTGGATTGTTCTGCACAAAATGCCGTTGAGGTGAAATTACAAGGAACAATGGCCGGCTAGTTTGAGGACTGCATCGAGCCATTGCAATCGCACGGTTGCATGGGTATGGCAGATCCTGGTGACGTGTGGGAAACAACGTGTCTGTCTGTCTAGTTATCCGCTTCACGCCCTCACTCCACGCGCCCCTTCGTGTGCCCTTCTCCGCCCACGCTTCAATTACCTCTCACCTTCACTCGCTGTCACCTCACATTACTTTTCTCTCACTGCTTTCCTCTTATGTTGCACCCTCTCTTCCTGCCTTGCTTCACCTCCTTCACGGCTCCTCTTCCAGAAAATGTGCTGCTTTATAAACTATAACTTCCAGCACTAATTCTTTAGACGTCGTTGGAAGGTTTCATCGCCAGCCATTGTGGGCCAAGATTTTACCCCATTGTGGACCACTTCCTCGGCACAACTCGGGCTGGCCATGACGCTCTCTACAGCCTGGCTTCACCCTCGGAGACCTCACAGCCTTTCTCGAGTGTCTTTATTAACTGTTCTAGTGGGGCATTAGAGGCCAAGGGTGCTCTCTGGCCATAGAAGTGCCGCAATGGAACCTTTCTGTCGTTGGATGGCCTTTGTGTCTTACCCATTTGGCTCAGTTTGACTAAATGAGCATCGTGGGTGTGGAGGGTGTTCGAGGCGGCTTTCCTCAGACTTCAGGTGAAATTTATGTTTTTATTTCGTGCACCAAAGTCTGGAATTCAAATTATTGGTGCAAATTAGTTTGTGTTGTCTTTCTGATGGTATTCGTTACTTTATTTTTTTTCATTGTCATTCATCGAAATAATGTTTTTTTTTCTTCTTCTCATGTTTGGATTGATGGTAAATCTGCTTAGAAACTGATCACATCATCTCATTACCACTTTCCGTTACGTTTTATGAATTATGAGTGTATTTAAATGTGTATTAATGCAGTAAAGTGTCATAGAACGATGGAGTTATTGGTGATGAGGTTGACCCATCGCTGCACCACCTCGCTCCTTCACCTACAAAGCCTCTTGCTGGCTGACAGACTGACAGGACGGGCGTGAGCAGCAGCCAATCACATACCTGATTTAATCCTCTTGATTGGCAATGCAGCGTGTCTCAAGTGATTATCTTGACTGATGCATTAGTGTCTTCGAGCTTTAAGGTTCCACTCAGACTCACTCTCCCTCCCTATCCCATCCCACTCCGTCCAGCCACAACCCAAGATGATCCACCACCTCCCTTCTCTCCCACGCATCCAACATTCACGTCAAGCATGCCTCGACACACGATAAATCAGACTACATCCACCAGTTCCTCCCATCAATGCGGCAAGGATAGAGAAGAGCAGCCTGGTACCGACAGTCTCTACGATGGAGCTTTAGAACACCAGGGAGGATACACTCGCTGGCCACGGTTCTTTTAAGATACTTTTTTGGCTCTGTGTTTATCGAGACCTCTTTCATTCGGCTTCCTCCTGTTTGACCAGAGGAGTGCTTGCCCAAGTTGTGGAAGTCTCCAAGCAATTGGGTGAGTGAACAGCCGAAGAGGGGAGTAATGCCAATGTGTTTGTCTTCGCCGCCGTTCTTGCCTCAGTGAGGAGGCAAAAGAATGAAAATAAGTGGATGTATTTACCTTCGGCGGACTGTCTGTTGAGTCTGTGTGTGTGTGTGTGTGTGTGTGTGTGTGTGTGTGTGGGTGTGTGGGTGTGGGTGTGTGGGTGTGGGTGTGTGTGTATTTAATCGAGCCGGTCTTTGTGTGCGTGCATGCATGCGCGCTGGTGTTCTCGGGTTGAGTTGCTTCCTGGTGATAACACATACAGGTTAGAGACACAGGTGCGCTGTACCAGACTCTATACAACTACATAAAAGAAAAAGAAAAAAAGAAAAACTGTAATTCAGTCCATGAGCCAGGAAGGGCGGGTTGTTCTGATCGCCCAGTCCCCCACACACATGCACATTTTCATTCACATTGCCGCATGTTTTTAATGAATTGTCATTATTCTTTTGCAAGTTATTTATTTCATGTATTCGTATAGATGTGTATAAACAAACACATGGACAGTTATTCTCGACATTAAAATCGAGTCTCTATTAATATGACGACGATATGTTTTTCCAACGAGCGTTGCTGTTGTGACGAAAACACACCATCGAGGGACGAACACTCGCGGCCTGTCTGTGTTTCAAGCATCAGATTTTTACACAAACATTCTTCTAATTGTGTAAATGATTCGGGGAAATGTAGCGTCATGCTTATAAATAAAATATATATGTAAAGCATTTCCAAGTTTCAGTGCTTATATCGCTCTCTTTTTTTTCTATATGATACGTAGTTGAAAATAACCGTGAGAGAAGTCCAGTGTAGATTTTTTTTTTATTCTAATAAGTGGAAGCCAGCAGAGACTCACACTATCCTGCAGTGAGTGCTTTCCAAACACCACCCATGCACACCACCCATGCACACAATCCATGCACACCACCCATGCACACCACCCATGCACACCACCCATGCACACCACCCATGCACACCACCCATGCACACCACCCATGCACACCACCCATGCACATTACCCATGCACATTACCCATGCACACCACCCATGAACACCACCCATGCACAACACCCATTCACACCATCCATGCACACCACCCATGCGCACCACCCATACACACCACCCATGCACACCACCCATACACACCATCCATGCACACCACCCATGCACACCACCCATACACACCACCCATGCACACCACCCATGCATACCATCCATGCACACCACCCATGCGCACCACCCATACACAACACCCATAAACACACCATCACTTACCTACCATCCTTATCATGGCCTTACATAAGCTTCCAGCACGCTTGGGCAGCCTCCCATCACCCTTACACTCCTTCAATGTTCAGGTGTTGTCCTCGAGCCTTACGCCGCAACACTATCACTGTTCCAGCCAACATCAAAATTTAATAAGAGTTCCTTACCATACGTTTTCCCATTCTCGTCTTTTCGTTATATTTTGGCGTAAACTGTATACACACACCCTGCCTCAGTCACCTTGCATTTGTACATATCTACCATGTACACAGCGCCAGCCTCTACCTGTGAATTGTCAACATAACGCCGCCCCGGGATTACACGGTGTGCCAAAGAGCGTCACCCAGTGTATACACATCATCGCAACACAAAATGCTTCCAGACATGAGTGAGCAAGAGTAACTGTGTTCGTGTAGGGAGAGGAAAGCACGGATGGAGGTTGACTAGGTGAGGTGTAGGTGCAGGCTGGGTGAAGGGTGAGGGTAGGCTGGGTAAGGGATGAGTATAAGTTGGATGAGGTATGAATACCCATTGGGTGAGTGAAGCCTGGTTGGGGTGAGGTGTTAGTGGGTAATGGGGTGAGGGAGGGCGGGTCGGCAGGGGAGGATGGAGATGAGGGTGAGGGGAGGGGGCGAAGGGGAGAGGTTGATGGCTGGTCGGCAGCGAACCCTTTCCCTGGATTTACCAGTATATAATTTGAAGTATTTTGCCATTTCATTCTTTTTTACCAACTTCATATATATTTTGCCATTTTGTGCACCGAAAATTTGTAAAGGTATTTTTATGTCATAAACACAGATTGCAATGAATTGCAAACACATTTTGTGTTTTATACAGAAATTATTTTACAAAAATAAATTAAGGTGGTTGCTCTGTGTGTGTGTGTGTGTGTGTGTGTGTGTGTGTGTGTGTGTGTGTGTGTGTGTGTGTGTGTGTGTGCGTGCGTGTGCGTGTGCGTGTGTTTGTGTGTGTGTGTGTGTGTGTACGTAAACAGGTAATGGAGCTTAGAGACAATGGTAATAAAGTGACATTTTTGTGTGCGGTTAAATGTATCATACTGTGTTTATTATTATTATTATTATTATTATTATTGTTATTATTAATATTATTATTATTATTATTATTATTAATATTATTATTATTATTATTATTATTATTATTATTATTATTATTATTATTATTATTATTATTATTGATTCAGTGTATCGCATGATTCATTTCAAGTCCACTAGGTGCCAATACCTGGACTGTAGCTGTTGTACCTGCCTGTCACGTTCGCAGTCTTATTTATTTTTCTTTTTTTCTCGAATATATGATGCTTACATTCTGAGTCGCTTGGTGTTCATTACCATTCACTGCTTCATAAACTTGGCGTCACTCATACTCACGTGCGGAATGTTACTGGAATGAGATGAGACAATGGTTTTCTCAGAATGCAACGTGAACTTGTTAGTCACTAGGTTTGTACACATTTTTTTTTTTTTTTTCAACTCATATCATAAAGGTTGATGTTTTTACATACATCAATTCAACATTTTAGTATGACCACTTGATAGTTTTCAGCCTTCTCTATGGAACTACTGTGAATAGTTATATTGACCGACTAGTATGTAAGATTCAAGTATTAAAGTATATGAGAGTACAAAACTTTAACCTACAATTGTCAGCAGCTGGGAAAAGAAAACATTATAATTAAAGAAAGGTAGTGAAAACGACAGTAGCAGCAGCAGCAGTAGTAGTAGTAGTAGTAGTAGTAGTAGAAATAATAGTAGTAGTAGTGACATTAGTCGTGTGTTGGTGGGACTGGCAATGTGTGTGGGGGTTGGGAGGGGATGGTAAGGTGAATAGGAGACCCAAGATTCCCCTGAGAGTGACTGTGGACCTTGTTTTTCAGGGAGCCTCCAGATCAGCACCAGCACCGAGGAGGATGGCGGAAAGTACGAGTGTGTGGCTGAAAACTCCGAGGGCACGGCGTTCAGTAACCTGGTCAGCCTTTACGTGAGAGGTGAGTAAACAGTCTCCATTGGTCTCCTTCCTGTGCTCCTCGTTTTCCCTCTTGTCCCTTGTTACTTGCCTTCCTCCTCCTCCTCCTCCTCCTCCTCCTCCTTCTCCTTCTCCTTCTCCTTATCCTTATCCTTATCCTTATCCTTATCCTTATCCTTATCCTTCTCCTTCTCCTTCTCCTCCTCCTCCTCCTCCTCCTCCTCCTCCTCCTCCTCCTCCTCCTCCTCCTTCTCCTTCTCCTTCTCCTCCTCCTCCTCCTCCTCCTCCTCCTCCTCCTCCTCCTCCTCCTCCTCCTCCTTCTAATTTTCCCCTCCCTCACTCCTTCATTCTTCTCACATTCTCTTCTATCATCTTTCCTAACTCATTCCTATCTTCTTCCTTCTTCTCCTTTCTTCTTCATACATTTTTATACTTTTTCACTTCTGTTCCTCTTTTTCTTACTTTTTTTCTCAATTTTCAGGTTGTTTCTATAGCATTAAGGACAATTATTATGTATTATTGCACAGGTTTTACTGTAGATATAGTGTTATGGCCGAGAAACAAAGCATTGATCATAATGTTTTCCAATAAGAAGGAGTAACTACGAAACAGGTAAGAAATGTTATATAGGAAATGGCATGCGACGAACTGATCATTCACCCGGAAAAACACCAACACTGACTGTGGAGGAGGAGGAGGAGAAAGAGGAAGAGGAAGAGGAGGAGGAGGAGGAGGAGGAGGAGGAGGAGGAGGAGGAGGAAGAGGAGGAGGAGGAGGAGGAGGAGGAAAAGAGCCAGGTCGTTGGGGACCTCAGCTCGTTTCGTGTAGAAGTGTTTTTTGGTGCGAGAACCTCTCAGTACTATTGGTCGTCTTTGTGGTACAGTAGACAAAGGACACACACGCACACACACACACACACACACACACACACACACACACACACACACACACACACACACACACACACACACACACACACACACTTGCTTTGTAAACGTAATATCACTTGTTTGGTAGAAAGTGTGAAAGCATCCGAGGTTTGACTTAAAAAATTCAAAGCCTTTGCGCCAACTAATGTCCAGAAATAATATATTGCAGACCGTAATGAAATACATCAGCGTCTCTTAAGGATACCGGGAAACGCTTTTTAGAAGTTTAATTAATATTTCCTTGGCCTTGTACACTTAATGGTTTCCTCGGGCTAAGGCTGCAGCGAGGTGTGTGATGCTGAGGAAAGTGAACTGAAAGAAGGAGGAAAGACTCGACCTTTTTATATATATTACAAACTAGGTTGAAAAATTTATAGGCTGGGTGGTGTACCGGTAAAGATTGATATATATAAAGTAGTGTTGGAAAATAGTACGAAGGCAGGTTAGGGTCTGAAAGAGTGTAGATGAGACAAGGTTGCGGTTCTGTCACCAAAAACTTGCTAAGAAACGTAACAACGACGGTTAAGACAACACAGCACAGCCACAACAGACTCTGAGATAGTGAGGAGCTGCGTCTAAGGGGAGGAGCAGCGGGTCCAGGTGGTCATTAGGTATTAATGAATGCGGGTGGAGGCGTGGCGCGGGCGGGAAGCCATAATGCTCCAGCGCGACGGGAGGATTTTCAATTATGGTTCCAGAGGAGGTTGGGATGCCTAGTTTGTGATTCTGAAGACTTGTTATTAATTACCTGCAGCTACCAATTTACACGGCAGGCCAGGTAGAGGTGAAGCTTTACCTGTGAGGAGCTGCCACCTGGCTCTACATGGCCACACCCAAGGCCAAACACAAGGAAAATGAAATAGCTCATAAAGTCATCAATATTATTCTCCTCCTTTTATCAGTGACGATTGTGTTGATTCATTTTCAAACCTTATCAACTTTGCAATAAAAAATATAAAAAAGTTAGTCATTAATATCATGAAATTGGTATTACAGAACTAGCCGTGTTGCGTGTCGGGAGGTTTGGGTTTTGTTTTCAGTCACAATATTATTTACGTACATAATATAAGTACGTACATAATATAAGTACGTACATAATATTGGTTATTCGATCATCCTTCAGTGTTTGGGATTCCTGTCGATTGTCCGCGTGTCTTGCCGGGAAAGTAGGAGAGAGAGAGAGAGAGAGAGAGAGAGAGAGAGAGAGAGAGAGAGATTGTGTATTTTTCTTTACCGTTGGGGATTGTTATTGATTTATTTTTTTCTTTTTAGCTTGTAGTGAAAGCATTGTGCAGAACACACACACACACACACACACACACACACACACACACACACACACACACACACACACACACACACACACACACACACACACACACACACACACACACACACACACACACACACACACACACACACAGCTTCACGCCTGTCACGCACAAACATCTATTTTCTCCAAACACAGGTCACATCCGCCTTCACACCTGCTTTTGACACACTCCTCGCCTTCCTCCTCTTCATCCTCACTTGCTCACTACGGACATATAAGCGACGCTGCTCCATGCTCCACACTCCACCTACTCCACCTCACCATCCTTTCCACCCTCCCCTCCACCTCTGTCCTTCCCCGTCCAGCTAACAACTCGGAAATTTTCCAGGCCGGCTTTTTTTCCTTTGTTCTAGTTAATCGATACAAAGCTTTTTCCGTGTCAACAGCCGGGAAAGGGAGAAAAGTGACGAGAGAGAGAGAGAGAGAGAGAGAGAGAGAGAGAGAGAGAGAGAGAGAGAGAGAGAGAGAGAGAGAGAGAGAGAGAGAGAGAGAGAGAGAGAGAGAGAGAGAGAGAGAGAGAGAGAGAGAGAGAGAGAGAGAGAGAGAGAGAGAGAGAGAGAGAGAGAGAGAGAGAGAGAGAGAGAGTACGATTAGTGAGTGTGCCTGAAGGGCTTGATAAATATTAATCATATAATTATAACCTCTGTCTCTCTCTCTCTCTCTCTCTCTCTCTCTCTCTCTCTCTCTCTCTCTCTCTCTCTCTCTCTCTCTTTCTCTTTCTCTCTCTTTCTCTCACTTTCTCTCCAATCAAGTAGGTCGGTAGGCGGGTCGTAATAAAGTATTCATATGTTAATTCCGGTTCGTGATCTGGAGGAGCAATGTTTGTCCAGATCCGGTAGGTATTTGCCGAAGGAAATTTTTAAGGGAAGGAAAAGAGAGAGAGAGAGAGAGAGAGAGAGAGAGAGAGAGAGAGAGAGAGAGAGAGAGAGAGAGAGAGAGAGAGAGAGAGAGAGAGACAGAGACAGAGAGAGAGATGAAGAAAAAAAGTCCTCTTTATCCTAGCCTCACTTTGTTGACTCTTCCGACCCAAGTGCCGGTTAGCCGATTATCTGCACAAATACGACCGACTTAACGCCCCGTGAGATTCTTCCCCCTTCCCCCCTTCCCCCCTTCCCCACCCACTCCATCCTAACCAGCTCTTTCATCCCCAGCACCCAACTACCTCTTGTACCCTCTCCTACACTCCCAGCATCCTCTACCACTGCCGCCCTCAGACCCAAATCTTTCCCAGCCTTCTCTTTCCCCCCACTTGCTTCCATTCCCCGCTCCCCTGATGCTTCCTGGCTCCCTTAGGCCTGGTTCTTGTGGGTGTTAGCTGCTGGTACACAAGGCCACTGCTACGCCCTTCGCCTCAGCGCTCTCAAGGCATACCTATGTTTTTTTTTCTTCTTTTTTTTTAGGTGTTGGGTGTTTGCGAATATTTCGAGCCATATTTGTCGACACCTTTCGCCCACGCCTCCACCTGCACGTCCGCCTGCACTCTCTCACGTCCAACCGCCTTCTCTTGCTTCTAGCCTTCCCTTACCTCCCCCCCTCACAGGACACACTAGTTGAGGCTCACACGCTCCTCCATCTCCCACACGTGTACCCTCCTCCACCCTTCCAAAGTCAGGCGGTTCACCACTCCCTCCACAAAGCATTACGCCTCTACTTCCTCCTCCTCCCTGACCCTCCACATTCCCTCGCTCTACTACATTCTCGTTGTGCCCTCACACGCCCCTCGCTCGGCCTCTACAACCCTTAAATTCTCCCCTCCATCTTCAAGCACTTTTGTTGTTTTTTCGTACCATGGGCACTTAATTGCTTTTGAAGGCAGACTAAAAAATCACACTAAATTTGAAACAAAAATTCAAATTGACAATTGTGTACAATTTTGGCGTTTCCTTTGAAGTAGAATTGGTGCGTGTCCTTAATTGGCCGCGGGCGGGGATGGGAGGTGCAAGCCCTCTGACCCGCGGCGCCTGACTCACAGCCAACCTGAACCCAACAGACAGCAAAATGACTTCCACCCAACCTGCGAGTTATAAGTGTTTGTACGTGAATTATAAGATTGTGGGAAGTGCCGGCGGCCACACCCTGGCGAGTGGCGGCAGACTCTAGAGAATGGAATGAAAAACACATTTCAAGACGCCTCGAGGAGAATCTATGTTTAACCACTGGTCTTCTTGCCTAGGTGTTGTATTTTATAGGATGTGGATGTATTGTACCACCACGCATCATGTTCCTCCTCCTTCACCCTTGGCTGGTAGAGTTCAAGGTTCATGCTGGTGGCCCTTCAGTCCCGCCCCCTAAGGTTGGGCAGCCGCAAGGTAATGAAGTAATCAGATGTCCTTCATGCAAGGAAACAACAGTACATTCAGGGCATTTGAGGGTGCCGCTCTAGGCATTTAATACCATCACTCCCTAAAGGGACATTTTGCCCCCTCACTTTTTTATGGGGTGATTCATGATTAATTTTGAAGGTATAAATTTGTGAGGCGAGGTGAAGCGTGTGTGGTGTTGGCAGATCCTGTAATGGAGGCAGGGGGATGTCGAACCTGGGATTTACTTGAAAATAGTTCGCTGTGTGTATATATGTACGTATATGTGTGTATGTATATTTGCATGTGTATATGTGTGTATGTGTGTGTTTGTGTAATGATATGCATTATGTATATTTATAACACGAATGCTTTTCATGAATATATCAGTATTTTTTTTATATCAATGCCACAAAAGAATAAGACTGATTGATCCATTTTTCCCTTCTATACATTATGTATGTTTGTTGGGAATTAATACCTATTGATAAACCAATCGTCGTATTTTTTAAGCATTTTTCACTGTTTAAAGTTATTTTCCATTTCTTAATTTCTGTTTCATATTGCCTTTTCTCTCGTATTTCACCGTCACTTCTACCTCCTTTCATGCTTCTTCTCGCCGACTTTTCCTTCCTGCGCCCGATCTAATCCTTTCCTGTTCCTTTTCTCTTCTCTACCACCTTTCCCGCTTCGCCTTCGCCATCAAGTTCCATTTTCCTCGAGTATCTGAGAACCTCTGATCGTATCGTGTCCTTCCACTTTCTTCCCTTCACTCAACGCCGTATAAAAAGAAAACGGGGAATGATAAGGTTCTTCAGCCCCTAAGTGGTATATAAAAGCAGTGTGTGCCAATGATAGAAGAAATCTCTTTATTCGCAGAGGGAAAACAAATTCTTTGAGCACGGGCACTAAACACGGAGTTGTCTTTTTTTCACTACCAGAAATCACGACTCTCACTATTCTATAAAATACAATAATACCTTTGTTAATTTATTATATAAATAATACCGTCATTACAGAACAGTTTTTTTATGTTAAAGAAAGCACGTTACTATTATAAAGTTGAATTAATTTGTTATAGTACAATGGCCGCTAGCGATACTACCTTCATCAAATGGCTACTGATGTACTCATGATTCTTTTCTGTGTTGGGTAAGAGAGGGAAGGATGAAAGGATGGCATGCAAGTAAGTAACTCACAAGCCCCGCAAGATAAAAAGCTTAATGATCAGTGAGCGTAAACATTTTGCTTGTGTTGGAAAAATAACAATACAACACCAGTTTGGTCTAATTCCTGAAAGTGTACATATCTAAAATTGCATCCCGTACCTTAAGGAACAGCACAAGATGAACAAAGCTACAATCAATGACATCAGTTCAGGGATGCTTGTATGCCCATCCTTTGGAGTTTTTTTTTTTTATTTATTTTTTATTTTATTTTATTTTATTTTTTTATACTATTAAACTGATAAAGCAATTTGTTGCGGTAATATTGGTCTGTATGAACTCCACTGAGCTAAATGAATAACGCAATTTTGAGATGAACATCCTCTCAATAAACTGGAAACTTGAAACCCAGACCGAGTTGTAGATGTTCCTCTTCCCACGTGAGTCATAAAAGGCGACCCACCATGGCGAGGGGATCTAAGGCCCTTTCATCCACCTAAATAAGGTCGTTATGAATGTTCTAGTTGTAAAATTTAATTTCATTAGTTTTATTAATCAAGTCTGCTTTTTTTTCATCTCTAGAATTTTGCTTATAAATAAAAGGCTTCAATTACATCACCCAGATTTATGTTTACAACTGAAAACTATTTCAGTGGCTTCAGTAATTACCTTTCCTAATTAAAATTATTGATTTTGTCAATTTGCGCTTTATTTTTAAATATCAAATTTCATTAAATACTATCTGCGGCAAAAGTTTACGACACATTCAAGGTGCGGCTTGAGTATCGGGTGTATGATTGTACAATCTTTTATGGCTCCCTTACCAGCATTTCAAGCAATGAAACCTAACGTCCGATTAGCTTTTTCATTTTGTGCAACACATTGTTTCCAGAGTTTTGCTTCGTTGCTGACGATAACAGATTTTTCTTGCATTATACAAAAAGGTTTCCCGAACATTTATGTATTAGTATTTGCATGAATATACTTTTTTTATTACTGGGAGCACTTGAAACGAGAGAGAGAGAGAGAGAGAGAGAGAGAGAGAGAGAGAGAGAGAGAGAGAGAGAGAGAGAGAGAGAGAGATAATATAATTAATTAAAGAATATAAATAGAGGAAATTCCAGTAATCATTAAAGTAAGTACTAACGTATAGGAAACCGATAAGCTAGTGAGATGCCGCTCGTTGTACAGGGTCATAAGTGGAGAAAACTGAGTCAAGTCGAGTAGGTGAAGAACAGAACAGAACAGAACAGAACAACACAGTTTAAAGTATGAACAACGTAGCCTGGGGTGTGGCGCAGGAAGGTGGTGGTGGTGGTGGTGGGAAGAGTGACAAACTAAGGACAAGGTAAAACTCTTTCTCCTTCCCTCACCTTTACCTGGACGAAACGCGGCTTGGGTCTTGCTGATCTTTACATGATGGACGAGGTAGGTCGGTGCGTCACGTTCTGGGACACGCGAATGAGACGGATTTTGCAGGTTTTTCTCTCAGTAGCTATGTGGGAAAATAATAAAATAAAAAAAACTTTATTCCTGCGGTGGATTATTCTGTCCGGAGAGCGCCATTGTACCGTGAATTTTGAAACGGGACAGAAAAAAAGGATAAAAAAGGTCATCATATTATTTTCTTATTCCGTGTTCTGCTGAGCTCTCCCGGGTAACTTTCCTTATAAATAATGTCTTTCTTACGGTAACAATGTATAAAAGCTGTAACTTGCTTCCAACACAGAGAACAATAACAATGATAACCTAACCGCAGAGGATAAACACTTTGATGGAATGAATGTGTACGACGGAATCCAAAAAACTTATTTGTTATTTACATTACTATTGAACTGTGGGTGCGTTGCTTCCCTGGCTAGTAGTAGTAATAGTAGTAGTAGTAATAGTAGTAGTAGTAGTAGTAGTAGTAGTAGTAGTAGTAGTAGTAGTAGTAGTAGTGGTAATAGTTTTAACGTGTTGTTTTCATGATAAAAATAAAGTGTAAACACCAAGTACAAGATTTGTGCCATTTTATTTCTCTTCTTATTCTACTTTAGGCGAAATCTCGTCCAAAAGACAATGGCATGCTTATCTCTCTCTCTCTCTCTCTCTCTCTCTCTCTCTCTCTCTCTCTCTCTCTCTCTCTCTCTCTCTCTCTCTCTCTCTCTCTCTCTCTCTTCTCTCTCTCTCTCTCTCTCTCTCTCTCTCTCTCTCTCTCTCTCTCTTTCTCTCTTTCTCTTTCTCTCTCTCTCATAGCGGCACCACTTAATTTGATGATGTCTGAAAAGTGTGAATAACTTGGAAAAATGAGAATGTGACGGTGAGTGCGTGCCGAGGCTGAAGCTAAATTTGGCGTTAATAAAGGAAAAACAAACGCTCGCAGTTATCATTAGGTTTTTATGGGGAGCTGTGCAAAGACCTAAAGTTACGCGTCGGTGGAGGAACGGGTCCCCTGCAGGCATCATTATTGTTATTATTTTTTTATTATTATTATTATTATTATTATTATTATTATTATTATTATTTCTACTATTAATACTTCTATTATTATTCTACTACTATTATTACTACTATTATTACTACTACTATTACTACTACTATTACTACTACTATTACTACTACTATTATTACTACTATTACTACTACTACTACTAATAATAATAATAATAATAATAATAATAATAATAATACTGCTGCTACTGACGTCCAATAAGCTCGTCCTCTTCACTTAACTGTTACATCACTTATTATTCTATCAGTTTCATCTTTACCAATACTTTTTTTTTTAACATTATCATCGTATGTCCTGCGGCACACATCCAAAGTCACACAGTACCTACTCATCACACATATTCTTATTATTCCATCTATTCCGCTAATCAAAAAAATTACCAGTATCTCGATTCCCTCAACCTCTGCGCTGGTACACTAGAGAGCACGGTGCTTGTCTTCCTTTTTTTTTTATTTCCATCCAAGTCTCAGGATGGAAGGGTAAGGTCACGTTGACTTGATCCTGACTTCTCTTGACTTTCATTCTCCGTGAAGGAACACAGTGGTGCACTTTTCTCCCACTCAAATATAATAACCCGCATATTTTATCTTTGATGGTGTGTATAAAAGGCTAAACCGTTGAGAGAGAGAGAGAGAGAGAGAGAGAGAGAGAGAGAGAGAGAGAGAGAGAGAGAGAGAGAGAGAGAGAGAGAGAGAGAGAGAGAGAGAATTATAAAATAAGTAAAAACCGTTTCGAAAGAATTGTTCTAAAGACTATCAAACTCATCGTCTGGTCTATTACCTCCTTTTCACTATAACAACGTATACCAGTTCGTTAGAGAGAGACAAGATTCCTCATGAATTTTCCTCCCTTCCCATAATATGATGAGCCTTTCATTCCCATCGCTACTCAGTAGAAGAGTTTGTAACATCATCACCACGTGCAACACTCCGCCTTGATGCTAGTGTATTGCAAAACACAATAAATATATAATAGAACATCGTATTAATAGACATAAAAGGGCCGATGCTCCTCTGTTACCATCTTTCCGCCCTGATCACCTCATCGGGCAGGGCAGCTAATCCCTTCTGGTGGCCACAGGCTTCCAAGGTCCGCCAGCTGATGAAATCTGTGACTCGGCCCCGCCTTATAATCTCCGGCCAGTAAGTAGATTAAAAGTAATCCCATTGGCGGCCAGCAGCGTGGAGGAGGGGATGTGCATATTGGCACACCAGCTTATGAAAAAGGACTACTTAACTAATAACATGTTGCTTGCTTAAAGAAGGTAACTGTTATTTGGAACGAGCACACACGCACGCATGCACACACCACCACTCTCTCACCCCACACACATACACATACACCAACAATTAGTATAGATATTTCAATAGATATTCTTCTGATCATTTGTTCCATTCAGAAAAATCTTGTTTTCTATGTGCCCTATCAAACTGTCGAGGCGATAGCCATGCTTGGTGAGGGTGTCTTAATTGACTGGCGGTGCTGGAGGCAATTACAGCACATGTCTTCTTTTCATTCGAATGCAAATCATGTGAGGAAAGTTATGCGACTCTTAACTTTCTTTACAACGGAAGTGTTTTGAAATCATCTTATACGTGATATGGTAAAAGATGATTTTTGTTTAAC
>JAXIVD010003197.1:29360-31860 GCA_036785275.1 Cancer borealis
TGTAATTCGTTGCATTCCCTTTTTATTATGTTCATTAGATCAGGAACAAAAAAGTGAATCGCACACTAATTACCACCGATGAGCTGCTGCTATTAGCCGCGTGTCTTTTTATGGAAACTTGTGATTAGCAGGTCTGGCCGCGTCTATTTCAGTAATGACTGGTATCTCGATGGTATGTTCTAACGACGACCACAACGACTGACGAAGGCAGGCAACACTCAGGTAGGAATAGTACTACTTACTGCCTTCATTATCGGTTCACCTGCAGATTATTTCCTATTTGGGGAGACTTCGTTAAATGCTCACTAGATACAAAACTTCACGACTGTCTAACTGACTGCATTTGTGTCCGTAAGGGAAAGGTTTGCTACACACGATTTTATGGTACGATATATTTTTTTTTATAGAATATATCTCCTTCGTATGTTTGAATATCTCTGTGATTTAATACAGTAATGGATTGGCTTTTCCTTGCTACCTGTACGCATCTCAACCTTCACCACAACACCCCGACTCCCCCTCCTCCCTCTTCCCTCCTTGCAGGTGTACTCTGGTGCTGACTGCGCTAATGGGTGCTGAAGTATGCAGGTAATGAGGTGATGATGATTACCAGGGGTTTGGAAGGTAATTAGGAAAATGATGAAGAAGAAGGAGGAGGAGGAGGAGGAGGAAGAGGAGGAGGAGGAAAAGGAAGAGTAAACAATGCCTCCACCTGCAGTTGTTTCTAGTATTCCAACACCTTTGTTCACTCCTCACCTACCCTCGCTGGTAATTATACACTAATGAAACAAAAATTCAAGTCAACAGGTACTTGGGTAACGATATATACAAATTCACAAACAAATTATCGTAACAAATATATATATATATATTAATTATCTCGTAGTCATTTAAAAGTTAATCTGAAATGGAGTAACTACCGTTGTTGAGAATATCTCTAACATGACCAGCAACTTTTTTCCTTCCCTTCACCCCCCCCGCCCCCACGCCCTCCTGCATGGTAAGTCATCCGCCCACACCCCTGAGCCGCCCCACAGTGCCATCTGACAGGCACCGACCCCACGTCACCAAGAACTGTCTCAGATGTCAGTGAAAGGAAGATTCTGGGAATTAATGTCTTGGGTTACAAATGATTATGATAGTGATAATGAGGATCATGATAAAGAGGAGGAGGAAGAAGAGAAGGAGGAGGAGGAAGAGGATAAGGTGTACAAGAGAAGGACACTAGCGAATAATATGTTCTTAAATGGCAGCGCTATCATGGCTTGCAATGTTAATTAGTATCATGAACATTCATCTTGCAACCCTTCCAAGTCCATGAAATCTCAATCATGCTAACAATTTTCACTGTAACCAAAGATGAATAAATGGAAAGTACTGAGCGTTGGTCTGAGGCGGGTGGACATGGTGGTGTTGGAGGTGGTGGTGGTGGTGGTGGTGGATGTGGTGATGGTGGTGGTGGTAATGGTGGTGGTGGTGGTGGTGGTGGAGGTAGTGGTAGTGGTGATGAGGGTTGAGGGTTGAAATGAGTGTGTTGGTAGAAGTGGTGGTGTTTAAAAAGAGGGATGCCGTCATCTTAAAGCTTCCTAACAAAAACAAGTATAGCTGGAGGGATGCACTTAATTGTTCTTACCCACGGCGGTGATCTCCGTCCCTTTAGTCTAACAGCCTTAGTGGGTAAGACGCCCTAACTTCGAGACTCAAAACTACTTGTGTCGGTCGTGTTCCATAGTTTAAATCGCACCGTAACGACAAGACAATCACTATTAATCTCCTTCACTGCAGAACGTCATCATAGTGTCTAACAAATATACAAGAATCACAAATATCGCTTAAAGAGAGAATAAGAAGCAATTCCCCTTCAACATGAGCCGCAGTGCCACTTAAAATGTCTCCACCCACAACAGCGCCGCATAAACACGCTCACCCCGAGAGTGCCACTGCCTCCGTGCCTCCCTCCCGCTCACCAGCCAGCCACACCACACTACCACACTACTACACTACCACACTCACTTGTAAACCTTCTAAAAACTAAAGCTATGCAAGGATTCCACCATCCAACATTATACTATACAAGGCTACACATCCATCACGAAATACTAGCAGTGCCAGCAGTGCCACCAGTTCCAGGATGTCGGACTTCACCCCAGCGTTAGTGAAAGGCGTCCCGGGGGGCGTGCGGCCTCCACACATCACAACGCGCCTCCACTCCACGCCTCAATTCCGTATTCATGGATTCGACGAGCGGCAGAGATTCGGTGATTGTGTGATTGTTGTGACTCTGGAGAGGTTCCCCTTGATGGCAGAAGCTTGGTGGAAGAAGATGTGACTTATTGAATTATTTATCTTTCTTGTCTCGGCGTTCCTTTGCCATCGTAAATGTGTCGTGCCTCTTTCCGGGACGTCTTTCTCTCTGGGTTCTCGTGATTGAGAATTGTTCTTCTTCTGGGCCTTCTGCTGCCCTCGCCTCCGAAAGAGTCTCATCTATATGTCGTGTTGT
>JAXIVD010003197.1:36860-41860 GCA_036785275.1 Cancer borealis
TTATTTCATTATTTTATTATTTCAATATTTCATTATTTCATTATTTATTTCATTATTTATTTCATTATTTAATTATTTAATTATTTATTTCATTATTTCATTATTTCATTATTTCATTATTTATTTACTTCCTTATTTCATTATTTCATTATTTCATTATTTATATATTTATTTATTTATTTATTTATTTATTTCATTATTTCATTATTTATTTCATTATTTCATTATTTATTTCATTATTTCATTATTTCATTATTTCATTATTTATTTCATTATTTATTTCATTATTTATTTATTTATTTATTTATTTCATTATTTATTTCATTATTTCATTATTTATTTTTCATTATTTATTTATTTAACTATTTATTTATTTATTTCATTATTTATTTCATTATTTCATTATTTAGTTCATTATTTCATTATTTCATTATTTCAATATTTTATTATATCATTATTTAATTTATTTCATTATTTATTTCATTATTTCATTATTTATTTCATTATTTCATTATTTCATTATTTCATTATTTATTTCATTATTTATTTCATTATTTATTTATTTATTTATTTATTTCATTATTTATTTCATTATTTCATTATTTATTTTTCATTATTTATTTATTTAACTATTTATTTATTTATTTCATTATTTATTTCATTATTTCATTATTTAGTTCATTATTTCATTATTTCATTATTTCAATATTTTATTATATCATTATTTAATTTATTTCATTATTTATTTATTTCATTATTTCTTAATTTCATAATTTATTTATTTATTTCATTATTATTTTCATTATTTTTTTCATTATTTATTTCATTATTTCATTATTTATATAATTATTTCAATATTTATTTCATTATTTATTTATTTCATTATTTCATTATTTCATTATTTATTTCATTATTTCATTATTTCATTATTTATTTTTTTATTTATTTCATTATTTATTTACTTATTTAATTATTTATTTTATTATTTATTTATTTATTTCATTATTTATTTCATTATTTATTTATTTCATTATTTATTTATTTCATTATTTATTTCATTATTTATTTATTATATATATTATATTATATATATTATTATTTCATTATTTCATTATTTCATTATTTATTTATTTCATTATTTATTTCAATATTTATTTATTTATTTATTTATTTCAATATTTATTTCATTATTTCATTATTTCATTATTTATTTATTTATTTAATTATTTATTTAATTATTTATTTCATTATTTATTTACTTAATTATTAATTTATTTCATTATTTCATTATTTATTTCATTATTTCATTATTTCATTATTTATTTAATTATTTCATTATTTATTTCATAATTTATTTATTTCATTTATTCATTTATTTATTTATTTATTTATTTATTTATTTCATTATTTATTTCATTATTTCATTATTCATTTCATTATTTCATTATTTCATTATTTCATTATATCATTATTTCATTTATTTCATTATTTCATTATTTAATTATTTATTTATTTAATTATTTATTTATTTCATAATTTATTTATTTATTTCATTATTTATTTCATTATTTATTTCATTATTTCATTATTTATTTCATTATTTTATTATTTATTTCATTATTTATTTCATTATTTCATCATTTCATTATTTCATTATTTATTTATTTATTTCATTATTTCATTATTTATTTCATTATTTATTTATTTATTTAATTATTTATTTAATTATTTATTTATTTATTTCATTATTTATTTATTTCATTATTTATTTCATTATTTATTTATTTCATTATTTATTTATTTCATTATTTATTTCATTATTTATTTATTTCATTATTTCATTATTTCAATATTTCATTATTTCATTATTTATTTATCTCATTAATTATTTCAATATTTAATATTTATTTATTTATTTATTTATTTATTTCAATATTTATTTAATTATTTCATTATTTATTTATTTCTTTAATTATTTCATTTTTTATTTCATTATTTATTTCATTATTTATTTATTTCATTATTTATTTATTTAATTATTTAATTATTTCATTATTTCATTATTTATTTCATTATTTCATTATTTCATTATTTATTTCATTATTTATTTAATTTATTCATTTAATTATTTATTTATTTATTTATTTATTTATTTATTTAATTATTTATTTTATTATTTATTTATTTATTTCATTATTTATTTATTTATTTAATTATTTATTTATTTATTTCATTGTTTATTTATTTATTTCATTATTTAATTCATTATTTATTTACTTATTAATTAATTAATTTATTTCATTATTTATTTCATTATTTATTTCATTATTTCATTATTTCATAATTTCATTATTTATTTATTTATTTCATTATTTATTCATTTCATTATTTATTAATTTATTTCATTATTTATTTATTTATTTATTTATTTTTTTCATTATTTATTTCATTATTTATTTATTTCATTATTTATTTATTGCATTATTTCATTATTTCCTTATTTATTTTTTTCATTATTTATTTAATTCATTATTTATTTCATTATTTATTTCATTATTTCATTATTTATTTATTTATTTATTTATTTCATTATTTATTTATTTTTTTATTTATTTATTTAATTCATTATTTATTTAATTATTTATTTCATAATTTAATTATTTATTTAATAATTTATTTATTTATTTAATTATTTATTTAATTATTTATTTCATTATTTATTTATTTTATTATTTATTTATTTATTTATTTCATTATTTATTTATTTATTTATTTCATTATTTCATTATTTCATTATTTATTTATTTATTTATTTATTTAATTATTTATTTATTTATTTAATTATTTATTTATTTATTTATTTCATTATTTATATAATTTCATTATTTATTTATTTCATTATTTATTTTATTATATATTTAATTATTTCATTATTTATTTCATTATTTATTTCATTTTTATTTCATTATTTATTTTTCATTAATTATTTCTTGATTTATTTCATTATTTATTTCATTTATTTATTTCATTATTTCATTATTTATTTCATTATTTATTTATTTCATTATTTATTCATTTATTTCATTATTTATTTATTTCATTATTTATCTATTTATTTCATTATTTATTTATTTCATTATTTATTTCATTTTTTATTTATTTCATTATTTATTTCATTATTTATTCAATTATTTATTTCATTATTTATTTCTTTATTTCTTTAATTATTTATTTATTTATTTTTTTTTATTATTTATTTATTTATTTATTTATTTATTTATTTATTAATTTATTTCATTATTTATTTATTTCATTATTTATTTCATTTTTTATTTTATTATTTATTCATTTCAAAATTTATTTATTTCATTATTTATTTTTCATTATTTATTTCATTATTTATTTCATTATTTCATTATTTATTTATTTATTTATTTATTTCATTATTTATTTAGTTATTTCATTATTTATTTATTTCATTATTTATTTCATTATTTAATTATTTATTTATTTAATCATTTCTTTCTTTCTTTCTTTCTTTCTTTCATTATTTATTTATTTATTTAATTATTTATTTCATTATTTTTTTAATTATTTATTTCATTTATTTGTTTCATTATTTCATTATTTTATTTATTTCATTATTAATTTCAATATTTATTTCATTATTTATTTCATTATTTATTTCATTATTTATTTATTTATTTATTTTATTATTTATTTATTTATTTATTTATTTATTTATTTATTCATTTATTTCAATATCTATTTATTTATTTATTTCGTTATTTATTTCATTATTTATTTCATTATTTATTTATTTAATTATTTATTTATTTATTTAATTATTTATTTATTTATTTATTTCATTATTTATATAATTTCATTATTTATTTATTTCATTATTTATTTTATTATATATTTAATTATTTCATTATTTATTTCATTATTTATTTCATTTTTATTTCATTATTTATTTTTCATTAATTATTTCTTGATTTATTTCATTATTTATTTCATTTATTTATTTCATTATTTATTTATTTATTTCATTATTTATTTATTTCATTATTTATTCATTTATTTAATTATTTATTTATTTCATTATTTATCTATTTATTTCATTATTTATTTATTTCATTATTTATTTATTTCTTTATTTATTTCTTTCTTTATTTATTTATTTCATTATTTCATTATTTATTTCATTATTTATTTCATTTTTTATTTATTTCATTATTTATTTCATTATTTATTCAATTATTTATTTAATTATTTATTTCTTTATTTCTTTAATTATTTATTTATTTATTTTTTTTATTATTTATTTATTTATTTATTTATTTATTTATTTATTAATTTATTTCATTATTTATTTATTTCATTATTTATTTCATTTTTTATTTTATTATTTATTCATTTCATTATTTATTTATTTCATTATTTATTTTTCATTATTTATTTCATTATTTATTTCATTATTTCATTATTTATTTATTTATTTATTTATTTCATTATTTATTTAGTTATTTCATTATTTATTTATTTCATTATTTATTTCATTATTTAATTATTTATTTATTTAATCATTTCTTTCTTTCTTTCTTTATTTCTTTCATTATTTATTTATTTATTTCATTATTTATTTCATTATTTTTTAAATTATTTATTTAATTTATTTGTTTCATTATTTCATTATTTTATTTATTTCATTATTAATTTCAATATTTATTTCATTATTTATTTCATTATTTATTTCATTATTTATTTATTTATTTATTTTATTATTTATTTATTTATTTATTTATTTATTCATTTATTTCAATATTTATTTATTTATTTATTTCGTTATTTATTTCAATATTTATTTATTTATTTATTTCAATATTTATTTATTTCATTATTTATTTATTTCATTATTTAATTATTTCATTTTCATTATTTCATTATTTATTTAATTATTTATTTAATTATTTATTTTATTATTTATTCATTTCATT